>PVJO010007995.1:0-78064 GCA_004026905.1 Hystrix cristata | reverse complement strand
TGTCAAGTTCTCTTCTCATGCTTGGGAAGTTTTCTGTCATTATGTCTGTGAATAATCTTCTTAGATCCTTTGCACTGTCTCTTTCTTTTTCCTTCACTCCAATCAATCTTATATTGTTCTTCTTTGCATCATCTTGCAGTTGTTGTATTGATTTCTCATAGACTCTAGTTATTTTTAAAAAGTTTTCCTTTTCATGGTCGTAAAGTGCAGTCCTGTCTTCTAGTTCTGAGATTCTGTCTTCGCTCTCATTTAATCAACTGCATATACTTTCAAGACAGTTTTTGATTTCTTGGACATCTGTTTGGATCTGTTTCATAGGTTCCATTTCTTTCCTGAATTGAGTGTTCAAATTTTCCATTGTTTTTCTAAGCTCCTCTGTTTTTTTATCTGTGTCTACTCTAAATTCACTAAGCAGGTCTTTCATTATGATTGTCATCTCTGACTTAACTTGGCCAATTATTTTTAATCTGATGTTCCCTATAACCTCATCCATCTGTTTTTTAACTTCTGCTGCTATCATTTCTGAAAGTTTGGTTGAGTGTTTTCCAATTTCCTCTATTTCATTGTCCTCTGGATTTGTTCTGGATGAGCTGGGGGTCTGGGGTTGCATTTTACTTCTGGGTCTCGACATTTTCTTTCTCTTTTTTTTGGTATCTATATGTATTTCCCCCCTTTTAGTTTCAGTGCTGATTTTTATATTTTGATTATGGGAGGTTGCTTGAAGACAAATATCAATACTTTATAGGAGAGTCCTGTTTGTTCAGTGTCTTCTAGGCATATGTGATTCTTGGCTCTCACGGTTGTCTCGAGACCCTGGATTATGTCAATGATTATTACCTCAGATAATTACAGAATTACCATATGAGAATGTACAACTGGTTATAGCCTGTATGGCACACTCGTTACACTAGTACATTAACAATAGCATCAATTACATTCATGAAATTGACCGACTGTGGTAGAAATTAACTTTGTATCTTTAACCATAAGAGCAAGGTCTACACTGTCATAAAGCAGAATCCAATATAAACCAGGAATTTGCATGTAGTGGGTTTTTTGTTAGTAGAGTGATTTTCCCCCCCTGCTTGTAGCAGGAATAATGAGGGATCGGAAAAGGTATAGAGGTAATGAGGAAAGTTCTAATAGATGTAAAACTTACAATACGATGTTATTTATGCTTTGGGAAACTTGAGTAGTTAGTTTACAAACAGTGAAAGGTGATAGTAGTGGGTCAAACCATGTAGATACTATACAATATTTACTCATATGAAAGAGGAAAAGGAGAGAGAAAACAAGAAGAAAAGGAAAAACAGGATTTGCTTAAGGAAGGAAAGATATGAGCTAAGCAGGAGTCAACAAAAGTAAAAATCAAAACAACAAAAACAAAGAATATGTAGACAAGAGAATGTATTGGACATGTATCAGGATGAATAAGAGAAAGAGAAAATAAGGAGAAACAAAACCAATATATACATATATTATATATACATACACATACAGTGGGATTTCTCTGATGGCCACCACTCTGTGGAGGGCACAGGCCGAAGCCTGGTTCTGTGCTCCTTAGCCCTACCGAGTCTGCAGTGGTCAGTGCTGGGTACTATGTTGATCCTAACCTCCAAGGATGGAGTCTAGGGGCAGTTGTCAGACTGCAGCTCTCTGGGGGATCTTTGGTAGCCGGCCCACGTCTCCTTATAGTTTATGTCTCTAAAAGTTCCTTAGTGGTGTGGGTATTGTTGGCTTTACCAGATAGCGATGGCTTGTATCAGAAGAGAAATGGGAAAAGAAAAAAAAAAACAAAACAAAACACCAAAACAACAACAACAAAAAACACTGAGGGAGAGAGGTAACAGTGCTTTCAGTGCAAGGCGTTTCCCACCTTATTTGATGTTCACCCTGCCGGTGCGCGGGCCAAGCCAGTGCAGATCCGCAACGGGAGGTGGCCTGACCTGCAAGCTCAAGCCTCGCTCCAAAGATGGAGTCCGGAGCTCTTAATTCACTTTTAAAGTCAATTGTTTAGAGACTTTACCTACATCTATAAAATCTTTTTGCCTTTGTCAAGTAGTGAAACCTAATCAAGGACATAACACTGGGTGGTAGAGATCATGAGAGTTTCTCAGAAATTTGCCTATCGCAGTATGTATTTGCAATTTTCCTTAATCATGATAATGAAAGTAAGTTATGCCTAAAAAGCCTGGAGCCAGGATGAGCTCAGCCTTCATCGGCATTGTCATTTGGGACCCAGGTTCCAGGGACAGTCTCATCACCATCCAGTACCAAAGGGACAGAAAAGTATGTTGTCTTGAGGCCGACCAGGAGGTAGGGAGGCCTTCCCATTCCGCCTCCTCAGCACAGGACATGCCCTGTGGGGGCAAAATAAGCAGCCAAAGAGAAAGAAAAAGAAAAAGAAAAAGGGAGGACCCTGTTTTAACAGAGCTGCCTGTCCCCAGGAATACTTGGCCTCCATGCACAGAAGAAAGGTGAAAAGCCACACCATCTTTATTTCCTTGGACAAGACCTGTTTTGTACACTGCCCATGAGTAAGGACTCTCTGCAGTGTCTTTGAATTTGAGGAACACGTCTCCACTCAGGCAAAGGTGGGAGGAGACTGGGAATGTGTAGTAATTTCTTGCCGAGTCTCCTAATTCCTCCTGAAAAATGAAAATCACAGAAGGAAATGAAGGAGGGATTTAAACTCTCCAGGACTCCAGCAGGGGCCTCTGGAGATGTTTCTATTCCAGTGAACTAACCATGGACATTTACATGAAATGTCCTCAAAGTTGGGAAAGACATGGGCTGAGGATTTAGCCCAGTGGTTAGAGTGTCTGCCTCACAAGCACAAGGCCCTGAGGTCAATCCCCAGCACTAATAAAAAAAAAAAGTTGGGAAAGACACCAAACTTCCAGACTCACTGGAAATATCCTCCACTATATAAATTTGGCACCTCATTTAGCAAATTTCTGATTTCTTGTTTGGTCTGAGGAGAATTGTGCAGACCACAAAGAGACTAGGAATAAATTTGCCCCACTATAAATGAACCACCTGGTCCCTGGGTTTCCCAAACTGAGGTCAGTGTGAGTCTGCCAGTAGGTGAAGGTGGAGGAATACACACAACAGCTTCCAAGTCCTCAAGTCTGAGAACCAAATTCCTCAAGGAAATATAAAGGATCACAGTCCCCCCTCCCAACCCCCACTTTCAGACTGTGGATTCAGTACAGCTACTTTTGACATTCTTAGAAGTTTCAAACTAAAAACAGGAGGCCATACCTTGAAAACTAGGTGATGAGAGAAGCCCAGTGAGGCTTCTGCCGAATTAGCAGAAATCCCTGCTTTTTCCAGAATGAGTACCTGAAGCCCTTAGCTGAGGAAAAGGTATGCTAGTAACTCAAATTCTGAAACATTTAAGAATTAAGGTTGGAGCTGCCCATGAAGGGTGAGGAGCAGAGAAAAGGGGGGAGTTTGAAAGAGCAAATTTGCTAGCAGTTATTGGAAACAAATGGATCCTTTATCCTGATACCTCAAGCGGTTGAGACCCACATCCTGTGGCCTGACCTCCTTGATGTCGGGTCCTGCGACATCACCACTGTGACACACAAGCTATAGGAAAACTAATTAAAAGAGATTCACTTATATCTTATGACTACAGAACCCTCGGAAAACAGATAAAGATGGATGCTGTGTGTCATCGAATACTGAAGTTAGAAGACATTTACTAAGTCAAATCCCTTCCAAAAGTGAAAAACTGATCATTGAATCCCAGGCTCTGGAGGCCCACGTGGCCCTGCCACAGCCTCTGTCGCCCTATGACCTACCAGTGTGGGAGATACATGCTGGAAACCCTGGAACCGGAAAAGGAACTGTGCCATCAGAATGAAAAGCCCACATTAGCCTCCTGGAGGGTGAGACATCACAGCGAGAGGAATCAAAGTGCCCCAGTTTACATCCAGTTTACCTTGAAACCATGAGGTGCTGGGGGAGTCCCAGGAAGGACAACACACACCCCAGAAGCCCAGAAATGTAATTGGGTACAATCCTGTTGAACTTAATAGGATTCAATTTATCGAAAAGGTAGATAAATACCAAAACTCAAAGCCAAGATCACAGCATTAGAAAGCAGACAATAATTACAGAGCTCCATAAGAGCAACAAAGTCTTTACACACTAACTGATCCTCAACCTCAGCATGTGTGTTCACACATACAAATAGAACTGTGAGAAAACAAAGGCAACAAAGTGCCTCCGAAATTCCCTAACTCCCCCAAAGCTGATCCAAGGGGTATTGAAGGTGGGAAAATTTTTTAAAAAGAGCAAGTAGACAAATTATACAAAACGATAAAAGAGAAAACAAACAAACAAAAAAACCAGATCAATAAAGTGCTCGATGAGCTCAAAGACAACGTAACTAAATAAATAATGGGCTTAATAAACAAAATGATTAGTGAGCTTAAAGAAGATACAAATATAAAGCTATTGGAGCTAACCAAAATGATTCAGAACCCGAGTTCAGTTTGGCAAAGAATTGGAGTCCATGAAAAGGCACCAAAAAGAAATCCAGGAGTTAAAAAATTCAATTGAAAGTATCGAATTGGGCAGAAGTGACCAATGTGAGAACAGAGTGTCAGAACTAGAAGACAGAGCTGATGCAGGTAACCATATAATCAGAGATACTTCAAAAATGGTAAAAGATCATGGGAAATGGATCCAATAACTACAAGATGATGCAAAGAAGACTAACCTAAGATTAACTGGAGTTAGTAAAAAATCAGAAGTCACCGCCAATGATATAAAACTTTCCAAGTATGGGGTAAGAATCCAACATGCAGGTAAGCAAGGCATATAGAACACCAAATAATCGTGATAAGAAAAGAACTTCCCCATGACATACCCCAGAAGTCCAATAAAAGGACAGTATTTTAAAAGGTGTTAAAGAAAAGCAAAAAATCACGAATAAAGGTAAACCCATTAGAATTACAACAGACATCTCAACACAAACTTTAAAGGCCAGGAGAGTTTAGAATGAAAAGTTTCAAGCCCTAAAAGAAAACAACTCTCAACTTGGACTAATATTTCTACCTTTCAAAACTGTTGGAGAAATAAAGTCTTTCCATGACCCCCCCCCAAAAAAAGCCTTAAAAACCCATGGCCACCAAACCAGCACTCCAAAAATTCCCAAGGATATCCTGGAAAGAGACAACGAAGTCAACAACAACAAAAGGTCTAATGGGATGAACACATCAGGCAAAGTAAGCAGTTAAGCAAAAGGGAAAAATAAAGGAATCAGCAACAGAAAATGAATGCAATGCCAGGAATAAGTCATTACCTTTTAGTAATAACCCTCATTGTAAATGGTCTCCATTCCCATCACAAAACCACAGATTGGTAGATTGGAACAAAACCCAAATCTAACACTATGCTGTATACAAAGGACATATTTAACCCAAAAAGAAATTCATGGACTAAAAATCCATGGAAAACAATATTCCATGCAACCAAACAATATTCCATGCAAGACCAAAACCAAGCAGGAGTAGCTATTTTGTTTTCAGACAAAATGGACTTCAAGTCACAAAAATTCCACCAAAATTTTTCTAGGACTAATAAACAAATTCATCAAGGTGGCAAGATACACAATCAAGACACAAAAATCAGTGGCATTCCTTTACCCCAACGATGAATCCACCAGGAAAGAAATTATGAAAACAATACCATTGCAATAGCTTCAAGAAAAATTGCATACATAGATGTAACCTCACATAGAAAGTGAAAGACCTCTATAATGAAAACTATAGTACTCTACAAAAGGAGGTCTAAGAAGGCATCAGATAATAGAAAGGTGGCCCCCTTTCCTGGATAGGCAGAACCAACATTATCAAAATGGTCATAGTACCAAAGCTTATATATAGATCCCAGTCAACATATCAGTATCATTCTTCACAGAACCAGAAAAAAAATCCTAAAATTTATGTGGAACCGGAAGCAATCCAAAATAGCAAAAGCAATTCTGAGCAACAAGAGCAAAGCAGGAGGCATCACAATTCCAGATATGAAATTATATTACAGAGTTACAGTGATGAAAACAGCTTAGTACTGGCATAAAAACAGACAGGCAGATCAGTAGAACAAAATAGATGGTACAGAAACAACCCAAGGCACATTCAGTGAGCTGATCTCTGACAAAGGGGCCAAAAACATAC
Source organism: Hystrix cristata (assembly GCA_004026905.1). Lineage (NCBI taxonomy): Eukaryota > Metazoa > Chordata > Mammalia > Rodentia > Hystricidae > Hystrix > Hystrix cristata. Next base: position 71,870 of record PVJO010007995.1, on the reverse strand, counting down.
TCTGTTCGATCCCCAGCACCAAAAACAAAAAACACAACAACAATAACAACAAAAAATAATACTCTGGAGGAAAGATACCCTCTTTAACAAATGGTGCTAGTAAATCTTGTTATACACGTGTGGAAGATTGAAGCTAGAACCTTATTTCTCACCATGTACTAAAATAAAATAAAAATGCATCAAAGACCTAGATATGAAAACAGAAACAATCGGCTGGAAGATAAAATAAGTAGAACACTTGAAAACATAGGCATAGGCAAAGACTTTTTAAACAGAAACCTGATTACACACAAAAAAACCATCGATAATCAACAAAAGGATTATGTCAAATTAAAAAGCTTCTGCACATCAAAGCAAACAACCAATAAAGTGAAGAGACAACCTACAGAATCGGAAAAATTTTTTTCTAGCAACTCCTCAGACAGAGGACGAATGTCTAGAATACAGGAAGAAGTAAAAAAAATTAGATTTCCCCCAAAATAAAAGACCCAATCAAAAATGGGCAATTGAAATGAATAGCTACTTCTCGGAAAAGGAAGTGCAAATAGCTAATAAGTACATGAAAAAATGTTAAACATCTCTGATCATTAAAGACATGCAAATTAAAACAACACTGAGACTCTATCTTACTCCAGAAAGAATGACTATACAGAGATGTCTGGAGGATGTATAGTCTTGTTGGGAATTAGACTCAGGAGTCTCCAAATCTGAGTCCATGAAAACTAACTTCATATGGGATTTGGGAGAGAGATAAAGAATGACGTAGCCAAACATTTAAACCCAGATTTACTTTTTAAGTATTCCATTAAAAAAACAAAAGATAGCTCATTTCTTTTCTTTATTCACCCTACAGATAATGTATTTCAAAGACACTGCATGTATCACATGTTTAATTATATCTTATCATCATTAGGCCTTCAGAGCCTCTTGGAATATCAGCTTTTTGCACCACTATGTTCTGAAATAACATCCAAACTGAAATGCATTAAAATAAATACGCTTTTATTTTTCTGAAAGTTCAAGTTTATCTATTACTGCAGTTCATAACTAGCTTTATTTATAGGGACGTAACTGACATTTGACTGAAAAATTTCTCCATCAGGTATGAGTGTGGGCTTCAGTTAATGGTCAGATTTTACTTAAATTTTCTTTTTTTTAAACAAATGATTTGTTGCAAATTTAACAAATCTGAAACAGTGCAGGGAAAGTGATAGCCTGTATAAGTTCAAAAATATGATATAATAAAAATCACTTTCTGAAGCCAAAAGAATGATAAGTACTTGTAATTTTACAACTGGGTGAGTGCTATTTTAATTAATGTGGTAAACTTGTGAATTTAGTCAATTTAATTATGACTGCATTTTGTTTATGGCCTATTTGATGTGATTAAAATTTACCGGAGGGAAAAAAATCACCCATGAGTGGTATTTTAGCATTTTTCTAAAAGCTTCGGTGACATTTGGTGCACAGAAATGAAATATTTTATATTTCATGCTGAGTTATATTTCTTTATCACAAGCTGAGCTACATTTGGTCAGAAGCAGCCTGTTATAAATCAGCAGCTGCTGTTGCAATTCACCAGGAAGAAACAAATTATAGAAAGATTGTTTATTAACATGAATCCCTTCTTTTTTTAGTCATTTGCCACGATTTTATTTTATAGTCTCATTACATTCGAATGTTTTCCCTGTCATAAATGTGTCAATAATTTCTCTCAGTATTTCATATTAATTCATCAAAAAACTTGTACAATGCTATAAACTTGTTTTGCCAGAGATCTGGTTGGAAATGAGGATGCCCATTCTACATACCAGTATCAGGGATCAAATATCAAATTCATTTTTTGAAAAAGTTTACTGAACATATTCTACATGGAGCGTAGCTCTTTAGGCCGGCAGTAGAGGGCAAACAATATCAAGTGGGTTCCTGGTTTCAGGAATCCACAGTCCAATGGTAGAGACACAGGTGAGGAAACCATACTGTTACAATTCAGGATAGCATTGGTGGGAGACAGAACCGACACCACCCAGTGAACCAAGAGAAAGCACAGGATTGATGTATCTTTTTAGAGGCCTCTTGACTTAGGGGTGTATGATACTGCAAAATATATCTTATGATCTCCCAAAGAGTACCTATTTATATGCACTTTTTTTTGTTGTTGTTGTTGGGGGTGCTGGGGATCGAACTCAGGGCCTTGCACTTGCTAGGCAACCTCTCTAACCACTGAGCTAAGTCTCCAGCCCCCATTTATGTCCACTTTTTAATGAGTTGACTGGTGACCCAGCAGCTCCTACGTTGCCTCAGTATGGGGTCTGGTTACCTAAAAGACCAAGACAGGATTGCAAAGGCATAAGGTTGACCTGACCTCTAACAGGCAATGATTTAATCAATAATGCTGATGTAATGCAGCCACCCAAATAAATACCCAGAAAGCTTGGGGCCAGAAGCTTCTGCATAACTGAATGCGTGGAGCTTCCTGGAGGGTGATGCCCCAGAGAAAGCATAGAAACTCCACGCTTCTCCCAAGCCTCACTTTATCTGTGTCCTGTGTAATATCCTTTATAATAAGCCAACGAAAATAAGCGAGGGCTGTGATCCACTCTAGCAAAGTCATAGAACCTAAGGAGGAGGCTGTGGGTCAGAAGCACAGGGAAAACAGACTTGAGCTTTCACTTGGCATCCAAAGTAGGAAACTGAGCCTCAACCTATGGGATCTGATGCTGTCTCTAGGTGAACAGTGTCAGAATGTAACTGAATCAGAGGACGCCTGTCATACCCTGGTGGAACTGCCGGAGGACTCGAGCCAGATCAGTGACTCTGGGTGCAGAAGACTTAGACGGCTGGATTCAGCACCGACTGCTGGCCACGTGTCAACATCCACTAGGAACACACCGTAATCGAAGTTCGACAGGGAGGGAGAGAGGGGCTGCGAAAGGAGACAGCGTCGCCTGGGAAGTAGCATCTCAGAGAGGCAGCACCAGACTTGAGGAGGCTGCCGGGCTTTGTCTGCTGCCGGGTATGTGACCACCTTGGGAACTGCAGCATGTTCTTGCCTCTGTATATTTTCAGGCATTTGGACTACAGGTGTTAAGAAGGAAGGCCTATTGGTTGGCTTTGGGTCATTGGGGGCATGTCCTCAGTTGGGATCCTAGTCTCTTTATCTTTCTCTTTTGCATCTGGCCATGAGATGCACAGCCTTCCTCTGCCATGTGCTCCCACCATGATGTACTGCCTCATCACAGGCCCAACACAGCAGAGTCACTTGGTCATGAACTGAAAACTCCAAATCTGTGAGCCTAAACAAACCTTTCCTCTGTATAGATTGACATCTTCAGGTATTTTGTTACAATGACGGAAAGCTGACTAACAGGCATAATCATAAAATAAGATTGTCTCTCTCTGTCTTCTTCTACTCTGGTCAAAGGATGGCTGTTATGATTCGGATATGCAATGTGTCCTAAAAGCTCATGTGTTGAAGGCTTGGTCCCTGCAGCAATGTTCAAAGGTAGGGTTTTTGGAAGTTGACTGGGTCACGAAGGCTCTAATTCTATCAGTAGATGAATCCATTGTTGGAGCCATATTTTGATGAATTATTGGGAGGCAATGGAAATTTAGGAGGTGGGACTTAGTTAAAGGAAGTGGTTCATGGAGAGTGTGTTCTTTGGGACTCTATCTTGTCCCCAGCCCTTCCCTCCCGTTCCTGTTCACCATGAAGTAAGATGCTTTCCTCCAACACATTCTCCCCACCATGATGTTCTGCTTCATCATGGACACAAAAGAAATGGAATCCAATGGCCACAGACTAAAACCTCTGAAACTGTGGGCCAAAATAAACCTTTCCTAGTTCAAGTTGTTTTTCTCAGATATTTTGTCACAGCCATGATAAGACTGATACAATGGCTTTGTCTGACTATTGTTTATATGCTGTGAAAATTGCTTGTATACACTCAGGAACATTAATGCTGCTGGCTGTCGGAGATGGTTTTTACTTTCTTACATAGAATCATGAACAAATAAAATGGTTGTCTGAAACCCTTTAGTTTTGGACTGGTTTTTAATTCAGCAATAAATAACCTGTAGGAGTACCTTGTGATGCATACAGCGCTGTGTAACTTTTCTGATTTCTTCAGTAGTTATGTCTGGAGAAGCCCCAGCCCCATGAAGCACAAAGGATGGAGCACAAAGGATGAGGAAGGAGCATCGAGTGCCCAAAGTACCACACACCTGCAGCAGACAGGGCCTGTCTGATAACCTCTTCGAGTCTATCTCAGGCTTTCTCAGATCCTGGTCCTTTCCCTGAACTGTCCCATCCAGGCTCTGCTCTTGGCCGAGGGGCAGCGAGACCCAGGGCCCCCGGAAGCTCCGCTTTAACATCTCTGACAGGCACAGCCTGTGATCATCTGTTCATGAACAATCCATTCTTCTCATAGGACCGTCTGTGGGTTTGACCATTTAAATCCTACTGAAGTCTATTTGCTTTGGTAGAATAATGTATCTGCCCTTGCTCTAGATATAGAAGACACTGACCGTTTCAAGGAGTAAAAATTCTTGGTTATTATGTCACTACTTGGATAGCCAATAACCAGGAGTGAACTGTTCTGCATCTCAGCCAGGAGCCTTCAGCTTTAATCTCTGCTGGCCAGCCCCTGTCACAATCTCCTGAGGACAGGTCATGCTTCTTGCAATTACTTCTCTACCCAAAACTTTCAGTGAAGTTCAAAGGGGAAAGGGGGCAGTAAATCTTACTTCCCTCTTATGAATACTCTATAGACTGTTTCCTATTAATAGTTTAAAACGGACTCAAATGTAATCACCTTCTGGGACTAACCACAAGACTCTTTCTTCATGCACTCTCAAAGCCAAAGGCAGTCACTACCAGAACCTGCCAAAGTCATGTACAGAAAAGCCAGATGACTGAAAAGCAAACACTGACACCGACTTCATGAAAAGGAAGAAAGTAAGTCACAAGGGGAACACTGGGGCATTTTCCTTGGCTCAATAATTTCTTGAAAGAAACAGAAGCACTTACTTCCTTTGAGGATGTTGAATTACATTTATATGAGAAAAGTGTTATTACTAATAACAGGGGACTTGTGAATTTCAATGGACCTTCCCTCCTTCTTGTGCTATCAAACTAGTAATGAGCCAAAAATTGGCTAATGGCAGAGTCAGATGTATCAATACAGCTTCAATAAACTGGATCACCCACTCCTACCTACAGAACTCATCAGACAATGACACTATTAAAATCAAAATAAAATCCATACTTTGAAGCCACGATCACTCAGCCAAGTATTTCCACCCTTAATAAAAAAAAAAAAACTGGCAGCCAAGTTCTTGGCTCTGGCCCTGTCTATTCATCAAGAAAAGGTTTTGTATGTTGGTTTCCTTGTTTGCAGAATGTGTTTCTGCCTATCTCACTGGAGTGCTGAGAAACAAGTGATAATATTCAGAATGCCTTAAAAGTTTAAAATGATAAATATTTTCTCCATGAAATTTTATAAATCAATTTAACTTTTTACTTCAAATCTCACCATAATTCTATCATAGTAGGATAAATGGCAAAACTTAAAATACAACCTTCCCACAAGTTATAAAAATAACTTTCAAGTTCCTTGAGGATCAGAACCACTTCTAATTCAGCTACACATCCACTGTGATTCGTAGCCCCTGATGGCAGGTACTCAGAATACGGTTGTTGTATGGATACAAGATGGAATATTAAGTGGATAAATGAATGGATAGGTGGGTGGGTAGATGGAAGGAGGAGTGGATGGGCAAATTAGATGGATGGATGGATGGATGGATGGATGGATGCGGAGCCCAGATGATAAACACCAGTATGGGCATTCAGGTTGTCAAAATATTAAAATACTTCAACATTAGTCGGTGACTGAATGGCCCTTGTTGTTCTGGCTACCTTGGACTCTCAGCTTCCCACAAAACTTTCAGTCCTTCCCACAGTCCAGCAATTAAAGGCTTGTTGTCCAGCAAGTATTTCTGTTATGGTTTAGCTCTAAAAGGTCCCCCAAAGTCTCATATTCAGAGGCGGGGCCTGATTTGAAAAGGCGGATTGCTGGGGGCGTGACTGATAAGGCTGCCTTCTTTCTCCTGCTCCTCCCTTCTCTCTGCTTCCTGGCAGCTCTGGCGTGAGCCCTTTTCCTCTGCGGCCCCTCTGCTGTCCTGTTCCCGCCTCGGAGCCAGCTGTCCATGGACTAAAATCGTAAGCCAAAATAACCGTCTGCTTTAAGTCGTGGGTGTCAGGTATTTCATCCCAGCAACAGGAAAGCAACAAATACAATTTCCTGCCTTATAGGACATAACTTCTTCAGGCATGATGGCAAATACCTATAGTCCCAGGTACTGAGGAGGCTGAGGCAAGAGGGTTGCAAGTTCAAGGCCAGCCTGGGAATTTAGCAAGACTCTATCTCAAAGTAACATATTTTAACAGAGAGGGAGGTATTGGGGATGTAGCTCAGTGGTAGAGTGCTTGCCAAGTCTGTCCAAGGTCCCAGGCTCAATCTCCAATACTGCAAAATTTTTTACTTAAAAAGGTTACACTGTAACCTGAGTTCCTTTAAGGCTTTCATTTTTGTTGTTGAGTTTCTTTACTTCACTACATTCCAAGTTTTCTAAATAATGATTTGCCTCGTGTAGAATAACTGCATTCATAAGTAATTACTTACTACATTAACTCATTTTTTAATAGTATGTGTTTTAGGGACTTCTATGGGGGACAATATTTTCTCTGGGTATCATGACCAGTGAATGCACCTAGAAAGTCCTTCGTTTAACCTAGAAGAACTTGCGACTCTTGTGTGTCAGCCGTCCCAGGTGGAGTTCACTTTCTGTCATGTTTGGGGAGAGGAGATGGCTCTCACACAGATCCTACTCCAGCCACCTTGCCGGTGCCTCACTGTGGGACCGTCAGCAACCCACGGACTGTGCTCCCCCGCTCCTGACTGCCACTGGGGATCCCGGGACTGCTGCCTGCCGCCTCCTGCACAGCTCTGAAAGCGACAGAACCCCTGACCCACTTGCCCTCAGTTCCCTGAAGCACTCTTGGGCAGCGATGTTCCTCCCCATGCTCATGCATGTGCGTGCACGCGCGCGCGCGCACACACACACACACACACTCTTCCAGAGATGAAGACTTTTCAAAAACAAAACAATTTAACAACACTGAGGGAGAAATGTGCTTACATTCCACAACCATGTGCTGGCCTTGGACAATTTATATATTTTGGAACTGTTAATATGCTGCGCAATAATAAAATTGTTTTGCATTTCATAGGGCTGGAATGCTGGAAGCTGAGATCTCTTAATGGTTATGAGGTTAGATGGGCCTCAGCTGGAAGTCCAACGTTTCGGCTTCCTGTCACGGCCACTGACGTGTTCTCTGACCTTCGGTTTCCCCATTTTCCGCGACCTTTTTCACTGTGGTATTGGGCACTTGTAGTGGTCTTTGTTCATCTTCCTCTGTCCAGACAGTGCCCAGAGTGCACCCCTCACCAAACAGCTGAGAGCTTTGGCTAACAAGCTCCAGGTCAGGACCTTGAAATCTAAGTTCTTTCCCTTGGGCCAGATTGGAGTTCTTAGGAAGGTGATCCCCTCACCCTTCCCTTCCTCAAGACTCATAAACAGAAAAGTTACCCACGAGGACTTATTTTCAGGGATGGAGAGCAGAAAGGGGACTGTTAAAGCCTCAGTTACATCTTTTTTCTGCCGTAGGTCACTGTTTCCTAGAAGCAAAGGATGCATCATCTGCTATTTGGGAAAGTTTTATCAAAGGGAAGTTCCTGTAAGAAACAACAGTTATCATCCCGAATGTGTTCTGTAGGAGACTGTTACACAGCCAGGGCCCAGCAATGAAGGGCCTCTGTCACTTCCGCATTTTGAGAAGAGAAAAACATAGCAGCTGTTATCTTTCAACAGAGAGGATATTGAAGATAGTTTATAATTAGTTCCCACTCTTCTGACACAAGGTATAAAAGAATAAGAATATCTCAATTCCCTCCATCAGAGCTTCAAGAAAGAAGCATTGCGGCAATATCAAGGCAGCCACCTCCAACAGCACCTGCTAGTTTTTAAGTGGAGATTTTTTTCTGCCAACATTATTCTCCATTCCCCTGCCACTAGAGAGCTGGCTGAATTTTCTCCTTCAGATGTAATATTCCTTTTTTTTGACAAAGTTTAATAACTGTGGTGTCAAATAGTAACATTTAAAAGAAATAAACATAGCACAGAAGAAAGGATTCAGCATTTGCTGAATGTCCCAAACACGCGGGTCTGCAGGGTGACAGGATGGATTTGCATCATCATCACCTACCTGCTCTTATCCCCCCAGCCCCACCCCCGTGCTCCCTGGAGACTCCGGCATGGTGACTGGTATTTTCGAGTTCCCCAGACTCACAGCCCTTGCCTTCCAAGGTTGGGTCTGTGTGACCTGTGACCCGAAGCACTGAGCCAAGGGCCCCACCAGCCTGGCTCCTGGCTGGTGGGGTGCAGTCCTCTGGGGCTGAGAACTGTCCAAGCTGCTAGGGCCCGTCTGACCCCCTGTGCAGGGGCTGACGGTCTGGTGGAGAGAGATGTATCCCTGCTGTCTGAGCGCGGTGGTCTCTTCCTTGCTGCTGCTCAGGATTTTCCTTATGAACAAATAACTTCTGTGATCATAACACATTCAGATTTTTCAAAAAGAAAGGAGTGAGATTTCAGTTTCCCATTTTTGAAATGCGCAGGCAAGAGTGGAGTAAGATTCTCTTTGCTTTGTGCAGGCTGCATTGTTTGTACTTGGTAAGAGTCAGTCTCTGAATGGAGGAATTTCAGATTAGGAAACAGAATAGCAGAGGATTGAAGCAAAGGTCCGGGAAAGGCAAAGAGTCACCACAGGAAGAAGATGCTAACATGTCAGGGAGCAGAAGGTGTAACCCGGAGCTGTAACTGTGGTGGGGCAGTAGGTGGACTCTGTGTGGAAGGCTGGAACCATGAGGAAAATGTAGCCACTACTGAGGTACAAGAAGCAGAGCAAGGAGTAAAGCACCAGGCATTTCCCTTCCTCCTCCCTCCAGTTTTCCACCCTGTGAGGCTTTGGGATTCACCAGGGGAACCGATGGGACATACTTCTGGGTGTGTCTTGGTACATCATGAGGCATGACCTTGGGCTCTGGGCCTGGTCCCTCCTTCCTCTCTGGCCCTGTTCCCCTGTTCTGTTGCCCAGCCTCCATGAACTAAGCAGTTTTGTTCCACCATGCCCTTCCACCATGATGGTCCTGCCTTGGATGCAGCCATTGGACTGAATCCTCTTAAAACATGAGTGAAATGAAACCTCTCCTCTTTAAGTTGTGGGGCATTGGGTATTGTGTCCAGCAACGGAAAAACTGAGTAACATATGCCTACTAGAAGCCACTGGGTAAAGGACCCTTGAAAATACAGTTCAGTGAGCTCAAAGAAGGGACAGAGAAAGGGCTGAAATGGATTCAGGGTGCATGAGGTACCCAATCTTCCTTTTGGCCCTGGATTACAGAGCAAGAAGGCTAAGAGGCTAGATGACCCTCCCAAAATAAACTTCAGCTTAATTCTGTAGCACCATCAACACTTGGAAAAAGGAGAAAAAATGTTTTCAGTTGTGGGAATGAAAGACGATCCCAGGAAGAGTTTGGGAGACCTAAGGTCTTGAAAGGCCATAATGTAAGTTTCTTAGGCTGGGCTCCCTTGGGAGGGTGCTGGAATCTGATGGTTGGGGTTATCTTGGACAGTAGCAGAAATCTTTATCTTTACATTTCACTAGGAAAACTGGACTATAAAAAAGCAGATAAAGCGGAGAGACAAATTAGACTGGAGCTTCAGCTGTAGAAACGTGGTTTTGTAACTGAATCATGTGCATGTATTGGACAATCTATGTGTTTTTCAAACTGTTAATGCTTCATAATAGAATAAAATTATCCTTGTGTTTCATATGGCAGACAGGATGACTGTTGTGGGCTGAGAGAGCTTAATGTCACAAGTCCAGGCAGTCTTGGGCTGGAAGTCCAATGTTGCAGCTTACTGTTATAGCCACAGACACATTGTCTAACCTTCGGTTTCCTCTTTTAGAAGATAAGGTTGCCTCACAGGTCTGTCGTGAGGATTACATGAGACAGTGAAGTGCTTACACAGAGCCTGGCTCCCAGAAAGGGCTGGAATAATGCAAGTTTTGTCTGCAAGGGAGAAAAATCTTCTCACAGCCTGGAGCAGGACCACCTGTCCCCAGAGACCCCCAGGTGCTCCCATCCCAGGCTGGGCCACCAAGAATGTGCAGTGGGGAATAGCTTCATTGCCACCTGTTTTTACAGCTGTATGACAAAGGAGCCCAGAGAACAGATTGAAGGTGGCAAATTATTTTCCCAGCCAGAAGCTCCTTATCACAAAAAAACCTTCACAAATCACAGCCTGTCAAGACAGTCCCAGAAGCAAAAGGAGATCAGAAGAAAGTACTTTTGCTGGCAAAATTTACAGCCTTCGGCTGTGTACAAAAGTCCTATGGAATAATATGTATTGTGCTCACTTCAGCAGCATATACTGAAATTGGAATGATGTGTATTGTCGTGTGGGGAAAAGGAAAGACACTCATAAAGACTGGTAAATCTGCTGCACTCTTCCTACCATCCAGGAGCAGAGCCGGGGACAGGGCCCCTGGAGGATGGGAAGCTGCTGAATGGGGTGAAGGAGCAGCCAGTGGGCCTGTGAAAATGGACAGACGGCTCTGACTGTCGTGGGTCCCTGTCTACCTCCATGGCAGTGAAGGAATTAGGAGGTCCAGGTGACCCTGAGCAGGAAGACACAGCCAGAGGAGTCTGTTGACTACATTATTGGAGGGTGTGGGGAACAAAGCACCAGCATATAGAGAGAAATGAGACAGGGAGTGTGAGGGAGCCAGGCGAGAGGAGGTCAGAGTTCTGCACCAAGCGCCAGAGGATGAAGCGAACAGATGACAGTGGACAGAACAGGAAGGCATCAGCACCTAACTCAGGGGCGTGGACCCCAAGGAAGCTACTGAATGAGCAGCAACATCCAAGCATTCTACAAAAAATTAACTGCTTTTCCAGGAACTTGTTCTGCTTCATCTGGACTTCCCAGGCCTGATTTAAGGATGGGTTCTTATTCCCTTAGGACTGATGAACCCAACTCCATCCCACTCCCCAAATCTTGTTAGGATTCAATCACAATAGCTCTACAATTCTGTGTGCTGTCAAGAGAATGGCACAAACAAAAAAAAAACTACAGTTGTTGGGGGATGAATAAAGAGGAAACAGAAGAGAGATGGCTCTGGAACTTCTAGGGAGGGCCGTGACCTTTAGAGAGGCAGTGTCCATTTACAAACTTTTCTTGGGTGCCACCAGGAACAGGGCCCAGGGCGAGCTGCCGAGCTCTGCTCCTTACTCCTGGGATGAGAAAAAGACAACACAAGGAGCTGGGATTCAACCAGATGGGATCTGTAAAAAGCAGTATATGTCTTTCTATCCAGTCCAAAGGTGGTTGTGATGAGTCGAAGAGGGTAATTCTGGTAAGAGTCAGGTGAGCATCTTAGTCGATGAGGGTGGAGTCTCAAGGCGAGCATGGTGGGCAGAGTTGGGGACTGAGGGTCAAAGAGAGAGACAGAGGTAGCCAAGGGCAGAGGTGGGACCACAAAGCATGTTCTGGGGACAACATGGAAGGTATCTTCTGTCAGCTGGGATATATTAACTTAATGTTAACGTGTAATTCACTAGTTCACGCTTTGGCAGTACCAATTTTATTGACTTTTGGAGGCTAGGGGAAGAGTCTGAGCTTCATTTGACCAAATCAACAGTCAACCGGTGATTCCTAAGTGTTCTTTGTGAGGCAGGATGGTGGAGGGTATCGTGTTGTGGGTCAGCTGTGGGACCCCCTAGAGGGCAGTTATTCATGACAGGTGGGGCCAGGGGACACAGGCTTCATGGTCAAGCCCGATTCTGTGATTACCAGCCCCCCCATCCCTGCCCCCATCCATCTCACCCATAGACACTCGCATCCCGCCTTTCTGCTTGTGCTGCCCACAGCAGGGCCACAGAGTGTGTCTGATGGAAGACCCCAGCCTCACAGGGTCTTGCAGATGAAGGTGTGTGCATACCTCAGCCCCAGCAGCTGAGAACTTCACAGCAGCGAACCTCTGCCTCCCTTCAAGGTGCAAGGCTGCAGACTGCTCTGTCCCTGACATGCATTCTCTACCATACACATACTAAAGCTGGCCACAAAGTCCACTGAAGTGAGATATAAACATGTGCTTTAACAAACATCGAAGCAACATTTGAATGTTTTTCAACATTTAAACCCAAGCAAGGTGAGGAAGACATCCAGATGAGGAGCAGCCCAGCACAGACTTTGAGTCCAAATAGGTGAGAAGGCATGTACTGGATGGGCGGGGCAGATGGTGTGTGTCTGAGGCAGGAAACTGGCTGCATTCTGGGAGCCAAGTTTCCCACTGACAGAAGGGAGTTACAGATAAGGACAGAGAAAACTAGCAGGAGCCCTGGAGTGCTGGACTGGAATTGGGAGCATCAGAATGATTTCATGTATATATGAATAAAGAACTAGAGATGCAAATATTTGTTTGTATATGTTTAAAAATACACACACAGACTCCCTGGCTCTAGCCATGCCTAGGAGCTGTGCTACCCTAAAACCAATGAGCACATTTAACAGCCAGAAGTTGACACCATTTCAGGGGGGCTGCTGGGAATCAAACCCAGGGCTGTGTGCATGTCAGGCACTACTGAACTATACTCTCAGCCCCTTAGATGTTGGCTTTTAGATACTATTCCCCACTAAAACACACAGGGCTCCTTAAACAAATGGCTCAATACAGGGCTGGCCCGGGGAATGTATAAGATGAAAGTACAAAGTGCAAAAGTGCTCAAAAAACAATGTGGCTATCCAGAGGAGCTGGCTCGGAGGGACTGCCTTTTTCTTTCTCAGTCAGAATGGGTTAAATCCATAATCAAAATAAGGATCTGTGCGTCTGTTCATATGTAAAGTAACTACTTAACTAACTAAACTGAAAGAATCATGAGATATAGGATATTAAAAAATTAGTGTACTGGGTTTTTGAGCAGTTTTAGGTTTATGGGAAAATGGAGTGGAGAGTTTATATTCCCATATTCACCCCCTAACCCTTACAGTTTCTCCTATTATTCGGATCTTGCATTAGTGTGGTGCAGCTGGTCAGGTAACACTGAGACATTATTATTAACTATCAGCCTAGTTTACTTTGGGGTTCACTCTTTAAACTGTACATTCTACTGGTTTGACAAATGACAAATGAATGACGACATGTACACACCATTATAGTATAATACAGAATAATTTCAGAGCCTTAAAAATCCCATATTCATCCTTCCCACTTTCTAGTCCCTGGAAACCACTGACTTTGTAACTTTATCCATAGATAATCTTTCCAAGAATATCCCATTGGTGGAACCATACAACATGATTTTCCAGATTGATCTCTTTCACTTAAAGTTCTTCTATGTTCTCTTAGGGCTGATAACTCATCTATTTTTATTGCTGAATGATATTCCATTGTCCAGATATATCATAATTTGTTTGCCCATTCACTTATAGAAGGATGTTTTGGTTACTTCTTATTTTTGACAATTACAAACAAATTTCCTATAAACATTTGTGTGCAGTTTTTTGTGCAGATGTAAACTTTCATTTCATTAGGGTAAATACCTAGGAGTGTGATTCCTGGATCTTATAGTAAGCCTAAGTGTAGCTCTGTAAGAAACTGACAGTCTTCCAAAGCAGCTGTATAATTCTGCATTCCCACTAGTGAGGAATGAGACATGACAACTAAATGTAATGTGTCATCCTGGACGAGATCCTAGAACAGAAAAAGGACATTAGATAAAAAACAAAGGAATAGGGCTGGGGATTTAGCTCAGTGGTTACAGTGCTTGCCCTGCAAGTACGAGGTCCTGAGTTCGATCCCCGGCACCAAAAAAAACAAAAAAACAAAAAAAAACAAAGGAAGTCTGAATTAAGTATGGACTCTTGCCAATAATAAGGTACCTATATAAGTTTGATAGTTGTGACAAGTAGATACATTAATAAAAGGAGAAACTCTGTGGAAGATACAGAATTCTCTGTTGTATCTTTGTAGATTTTTTGTAAATATAAAGCCATTCTAAAATTTCAACACAATTTAAATATTAAAAAAGAAACGATAGAGTGTCACCATTTTACAGACCCTCAGCGAATGAGTATAAACACTAAGCACCAACAACTCCTGTGACTACAAAAGGAGAGACTGTCAGATGTTATGTGAATTCCTTGGTCTTGCCAAAGAGAGTAAACTTGAGTCTGGCCCAATCACTGACTCCAGCTGTTAATCTCAGGAGATCCTGAAGACAGATGAGTATGTTGACTTGCACCATGAGTGTCTGATCAGCAGGGTCCAGAATCACCAGTCAATACTGAAAGAAGCCGGACGTGGTGGCACACACCTGTAATCTCAGCACTTGGGAGGCAGTAGGAGGAGGATCGCTGTGAGTTCGAGGCCAGCCTGGACTGCATAGCGAGATCCTGTCTCAACATCTTCCCCAACAAATAGTGAAAGAAAACTCCAAAATGAAAAAATAACAAAACAAATATAGCAATACATTAAAAATGGTACTGCCACATCTATTTTTTAATGGAGGAAGTTAAAAATTATATAAGAAAAGGCAAACATTTTATTTGGGGATGATATAAGCATACGCCTGGAAAATGGAGATAAACTGAAAACTATTAGGAATAAGAGAATTTAGTAAAGTAGTTTTAAAAATTAATAAACAAAACCAATAGCTTTTCTATGTGCATCCATAACAAGGTAGCAAACATAACAGAATAAAAGATTCTTCTTCAAAATGACACATAACAAAAATGGATAGAAATAAGATAACCAAAAATACGCAGTATAAAGAAAAATGTTAAACCTGACTGACAAAACTGAAAGGGCAACTGAATAAATAGAGACATATTCTGTTTGAGATAGGAACCTCTACCATAAAAAGTATCATTTTTACAAATTTAATGTGATCCCAATAAAAATAGCATCAATTCAACACTCAAATAATGGGAATTTCAAAAAGAAAAAACAAAGCTTGGAAAAATTTATCAAAGAAAAAAACACCATTTCTCAAGCAAAATAGTTGAGATTAAAAGGCTCCAGTAAAAAAAAACAAATAAATAAAAAAATAAAAGGCCCCAGTGATTTTTTTGGGGGAGGTGCTGGGGATCAAACTCCAGACCTTGTGCTTGCAAGCCAAGCACTCTAACCACTGAGCTAAATCCCCAACTCCTACTGATTTCTAAGTAGAGTAAGTGAAAAAAGGAAAAAAGACTCATGCCAAGGAATATGACTAAGAAATATAGAACAAAAGTCATAAAAGAGACTCTCGTAATAACTTACACGAAGAAGGAAAAACAGGTTACATATGACCAAGGATCGTCCCTCAGAAAAGCACTGAAACTCTTAGAAGCAGACTGTCTGAGTTAGTAGACATCAGTGAAGAACCTCCTTCAGATTCTGAGGAAAAAGAATTTATATTTTATACTTCATATTCACGTAAGTATGGAAATAGAACAGTGACTTTTTGTGGGATTTTCCCCCTCATTTTAACTTAAGTACCCAACTTACCATAGAAAATTCAGAATTGAAAAGTAGGAACAATATTATGATAAATGCCCACATCCCCAGCACCCAGGAGCAGCAAGAGTGGTCAGATCATGGCCCACCTTGCTGTATCCACGTCTAAACCACATCTCCCCTCTTGCCTTATTGATGTATCTCAGCAAAAGATAAGTACCTAAAAATAAAGAATAATGCCCTTACTATACCTAAAGTAACTTTAAATGATTTCATTAGCTATATAGTGGTCAAATTTCCAATTGTCTCATAAATGTCACAGATTTTTTAAAAATAGTTTTTATTCATCAGGATCCATGTAAGAGCCACACATTATAAGAAGTTGGCTGTCTACATCTTTTAATCTACAGTGTCTATTTCTGTCTATTTTACTTGCAAATTGTTTTATTTTCTTTTTCCAAATTATTTTCTTGAAAATATTTTTTTCCTCTGGAAATATATTTGATGAAAAAACAGGGTCACGTGAACTTTCGTGTTCTCTGTGTTCTAGATTTAGCTGGTCATGTTTCCATGGTATCAGTTTTCTCTTCTATCCTCTCTATTTCCTATAAATTGGTACAGTACTTCAATCCAGCAGAGGACAAGGACTTCCCTTGGCATCCTTCCTCAGGAAGCTAATAAAGATGTGTTTCACTAAAACAGTGGAATAGACCAAAGACCTGGATTCCAGCTCAGGAGAGAGGCAAGGATATCTACCAGGATGACAAGGAGGCGAGAACCCAGATGAGAGTGTAGCAGGCGCATGGGGTGAAGTCCACATCTCAACAGAATGGGAGAGGTCCAAAGAGAATGTCTTCAAGGCAAAACTGAAATTAAGGTTGCACCTGATGTATTTGACCGTACTGAGAGTGGACCTTCAATTTTACAACAAAGTTGGGGACTAACTTAGCAATAGCCATACAGAAAACTAAAAAATATTTTTTAAATCACTGTATAAGAAAAGAATACAGGGTTGGGGATTTAGCTCAGTGGTAGAGCACTTGCCTAGCAAGTGCAGGGCCCTGAGTTCAATCCCCAATACCTCCCCTCCTAAAAAAAGAAAAGAAATACAAACATAGTCTACTGCTAGTCCACGCATGAATAATATATATCCAGTCACAAAATAAAATACTGAATATTGATTTAATTTAAAGAGCAATATAACTCAATCGAGAAGCTGGGAGAAGAGAATTTTTAGGTACACGTGTGTGCATATGTGCATGTTAAAGGTAAGGTCTAGACACACAAATATAGATTTTGTATAGTAGGAAATCAAACAGTAATAGCCACAAATGAAAAAAAATCAAGAAATATCAGAAAAGGCTTCGTGGTAGACTGAGTGATGGCTCCCACGGATATCTAGTTACTCATCTCTGGAACCTGTGAATGTTATATAAAACGGCAAAAGGGTCTCTGCACATGTAATTAAGTTCAAAATCTTACACCGGGAGATTTTTCTGGATTATCCAGTTGAATCCTAAAATAGTCGGGGATCCCTGTAAGATGACTGAGCTCGATTGTGTCGGCTTGATCTGGAACGCTGCACAGCGACTGGAGGAGAACTTACCTTCAGGTGGGTCTGAGTGGGCTATAGAGGTGTGACCACGGGGTCTATGTTAGTCCCGAGCCCCTTCGCTTTCCCCTCGCTTTGCTGCCTGCCACCATGAACCAAGCAACTTTGCTACACCGCACCCTTCTGCCTCGGAGACAGCCGGTCATGGGCTTAATCCCTTAATATGTGAACCAAATTAAACCTCTTCTCCTGTTAGTTGTGGGTGTTGGGTATTGTGACCAGCAATGTGAACGTTGACTAATACATCTTATAAGAAGGAAATCTGACCACAGTAGAGGAGCAGGCAATATGATCACAAAAGCAGCGACTGGATTGGTAGAGCCAGGAGCGAAGACATGCTGGCAGCCTCTTGATGCAGAACAGGAAGGGGGGAGATTCTGCCCCAGAGTTTCCAAAGGAACCTGCCCTGCCAGCAGCGTGACATGCTTGTCCCTTCAAACTCATTTCGGACTTGGATCTCCAGAAGAGTAGCAGACAAATCTACCTTGTTTTCAGCCACTACATTTGTGGTAATTTGTTACAGAAACAATAGGAAACCGATACCTCATACTGTTTAGAAATTTGAAGGTAAATACGAGAAGCAGCAGCTAAAATAATGAATGAGAATGACTCCAGAGAAGATGGAATTTGATTCTGAGCAGTTTTTATTATATGCTTGGTAGTACCATTACATTACTCTAATAAAAGTGGAAATGCAATTTCAAAAATTGTACCAGAACAAAGCAGTTTTACAAGTGTGTCCTGGTGAATGCCAAGGACTATACGGACAGCTCCAGGAAGCAGAAAAGGAGGGAATTTCCTGATCCACTCTGTGACTGCCAAGAGCAGATGAGAACAGAAGACGGAATTATAGGTCAAACTCACTGATGGACAAATTTGGAAAAAAGTGAAATAAAATATTAGTTAACTGAATACAGAAGTAGTGCTAAAGTGTGAGTTTTAGTTTTCTACTGATGCTCTAACACACCTGTTACTACAAACTTAATGGCTTAAAACAGCACACATTTACTATCATGTATTTCTGTAGGTCAAAGGGCCAGTGTGCTCCCAACAGTGAAAATCGAGGTACCCACAGCTGTGCCTTCCTTTCTGGGTGTCCTAAGGGAAAGCCCATTCTCTGTTCACCCAAGTTGCTGGCAGAATTCAGTTCTTTGCAGCTGGAGGTCCAAGATCCTTCCTGCTTTCTGTTAGCTGAAGGCCATTCTCAGTCTCTAGAGGCCACCAGAGCAGTCTGCTCATGGACCTCTGGCACCATCTTCAAAGCCAGCAACCTTGGATTGAGTCCTCTTCACGCTGCTCCCTCTAACTCACTCTTCTGCCTTCCTCTTCTACTTTTGAGGGTTCCTCATTTTATTGTCCCCTACTAAGGTCTACAACTGCAGCTCCTTCTGCCATGTAAGGTGACATTTTCAGAGATTCTGGGGACTAGAGTGGACGCCTCCAAGGGTGGGAAGGCGTTATTCTGCCTGCCATTGTGTATAGGTACAGTTACACCATGATCAAGCAAGATTTATCTCTGTGGTGCTAGCAAAGATGGTTTATGATTATTTAATATTAAAAAATCTATTAATGTAATTTATCACATCAACAGATAAAGGAAAAATAAATGTAATATCATTTCAATAAATTCAGAAAAAGCACTTGATAATATTCAACACTCCTTCATGATAAATAGTCATATTAAACCAGAATTAAAAGAGCTTTTTTAACTTCATGCTTGATACCAACTTAAAACCCAAACCAAATATAGTTCTTCATGAGAAAGTATTTAAGACAACCATTTAAATCACAATAAGGTAAGGATATCCACTATTAACAGCTCCAGTCAACATTGTCTTGCGAGAGGCATAGCCAATGCGAGAAGATCAGGAAAATAAATAAGTCTTGGGAAAAAAACCAAAATTATCATTATTCTCATGTAATGTGATTAGCTTCAAAGAGATTCCAAGGAAAATCAATAGACTATTAAAAATAATAAAAGAATGCAGTAATTTTGTTTAATACAAGACCAATATAAAATTTCCTGCATAGCAACAATAATTTATGTGTATATATATTATATATATAAAAGGCTTAGGTATATACTTTTTAAAATGACAAGAAAAATTACAAAGTACCTAGGAGCAAATCTAACAACATATGTCTAAAATCTCCATGGAGAATATACTGAAGAATATAATAGAAAACCTGAGGAAACAGAGATATGCCACACTCAAAGAAGGAAGACACAAAATTAACAACCTTAGTCAATAATTTTGATAACAAGAGTCATCAAAATCCCCTCAAATTTGTTTGGAGTCTATCAAGCTTATTTGAAAATTTCTGTAAAAGCAAAGGAAAGGGAACAAGAGATGGAGAGGGGGGTAAGGGATGAAAAAGTAATTAAGATGTGTGATGTACATGTACCAACTCCCCATGAGGAATGTAATCATTATGTTTCATTATTGCAAACATGCACTAATGAAAACTAAAAACTAAAAACTGAAAAAGAAAAAAGAAGAGTAGCCAAGACATGCCTGAGGAGAGCAGAAATTTACTTACTAGAAAGCCACATGAGCAGGGCATGGTGGTGCACGCCTGCAATCCCAGCACTTGGGAGCCTGAGGCAGGAGGCCTGCTGCAAATTAAAGGCCAGCCTGGCCTACATAGCAAGTTCAAGGCCAGTCTGAACTACTTAGTAAGCCCTTGTCTCAAAAAAAAAAAAAAAAAAATCCACATGGAATGAGAAGGAAGTCCTCACCATACCACAGTAAAATTGTGGTTGTTTTTAGGAGTATTTTTGACTAAAAGAATTTGTCAGTCACTATTGCTCCTGACAAACAAAGAAGATTTACGTAAGTTGTCCTGATGAATGAAATCAACTTTATCCCTTGTCTTTGAAAGTGGGGCTATAACCTTCTGTCTTTGGGTGCTGTGCCCTACAGACACATACTTAGGCTTTGCAGGCTCTGGTCTGGGAATTCTCCACCACTCAGAGTCCTTGTGCCTCCTGATAGTTGCAGTTGAGAAATGCACCCTTCCCAGGTGCCAGGCTCCCAGAAGAGTCTGATCTTATCTGCCAGGAGTACCCAACCAAACTTCCATTCTTGCTGGCTTTTAAAAAAAATACCTCATGTATGCATGCGTACACAGATTACAAGCATAGATATTTATTACTGGGAAGAGACAGAGTTCAGTGAAGAGTCTATTACTACTTTTAATTTTCATGGATGTCAGTCCAGAGTATCCTTATTCACATAAATAAGTAGATGAAAATGAGAAATTTGTTACAGCAATTCATTCAATTCTTTGAACTCTTTCCAATTTCGTGCCAAAAATCACATGCATGCACTTCTCCAGTAATAAAATGTATAACAATTAAAATGAAAAACTTAAAAAATTTTCCTGTGACCATACTGGAGAAGTGCATGCATGACAGATGGAGGGACAGTACCAGGCTCGCTTTATTTATTATAACCTACTCTCATGAGTGATCTCATTTTGGGAGAACAACATTAGTTATTCTTAAGGCCCCACATCTCGAAATTGTCATATCGGCAACCGATTTCAATGTGGTATTTGGAAGGGATGAACCACATGCAAACCCACACCTCCCCTTTCAGAACCAGAAGTACTGTACTGCCTTTGTTTGGAAGATCACAATGAAATGTGGTATTTAGGGCACTGGAAACAGAAATCAGCCCCACACCCGGGGTCTCCTGTTATCAATTCCCTATCAAAATTCAGCTAGGTGCTGGGCATAATGGTGCCTACCTGTAACCCCAGCACGCAGGAGGCTGAGGCAAGAGGATCGCCTCCAGTTCAAGGCCAGCCTGGGCTACATAGTGAGTTCAAGGTCAGCCTGAACTATGTAGAGAGACCCTATCTCAAAAAACCAAAACCAAACAAACAAACAAAAAAATTCAAATGGGCATTCACTGTACGCCTGTAATCCCAGCACTGGGAAGTTGAGGCAGGAAGATTGCTGTGAGTTCAAGTCCAGCTTGAAATACATCCTGTCTCAAAAATAACAATAACAATAACAAAAACAGAAATGAAAAGAAAAAAGAAAAAAATTCAGAACCAGTTAAATAAAGAACATTTTCTAATAATAAACAGCATCAACATTTGCAAAATATAATCTGTCACTAAACTGTTGTCTCTGAATGTGAGTTGTTGATTTTATCATTGAAAATTTATTTGGGCTTTATACAGTCATAAGCATATGTTAGATGTTTGCACTTAGTATAAAAATAAATTCACACAAGGGGGTCTGCTATTTTTTTTTCTTTGAAGAGGTCGTGTACCTTGCCCAAATTTGAGAACTGGTGCCTTCATCTTTTGTAATGTTCAGGCTTAGTGGAGCAACAGAAATGAGAAAAGAAAAGGCAGACCCAGGCCCAGCCGTGATGAGCCATGCTTCCCCTGAGCAAGGGACTGGCCCTGGAGAGTGTCGGCTGGCTGTGGGAGGTTGCTCTGGAAGGCAGAAGGGAGAACAGCAATATCACCTGCAGTGCACAAGGGCGAACATCCTAAACTGGACTGGCTCAGACCTGAAGGGGCTATCCTAGCTTTGGGGGTGGCCCAGGCAGGCTGGAATCTCCAGGGTATTTCCAGGACGCTTCCCTCTGGTGCTCTTAACTTCTTTTTGGTCAACTGCAGGAAAGATTATCCATCTAAGTCCTGAATTGACGAAACTATGTGCCCCTGCTGGACACAGTGTTTCTATAAGCCCCGGTCATCCATCAATACCAAGTCCCGGCAGACAGTGGCATTGTGTGGAAGTGTTAGAGGAAAATAATGTTCCTGTACTTGTTAAGATGGAAAAGAAGACTTAATTCAAGACAATTGCAATAAAGGTATTGCAACAGGGGAGAGAAATTGGGCTCAACTCTGACGACAGCAAAGACAAGAGGAGATTTATAGCTCTAGGAGATCTGAATGTGCCATCCCAAAATATGTCTTTTTGGTGTAAGGATTATTTTGAGCTGATTATTTTGAGAAACTGCAGACACAGGAGAAGCTCTGAAAACAGAGTGGGAGTTACTCTTTTCTAAGGGAAATTTACATTTGTAAAGGAAATCTCCATGTGTGTACGGTGTCTTCCTCTCTGCACCAGGAAAAACGGATGACTAAATCTTTGGAGACTTCTTGAGATGAAGAAGGCACCCACTTAAAACTGCCCAACAAACTCCTTGCTTGTCTACCAGGCTTTTCCCCTGTGCTTTCCCACAGCCCTTCTTTGTTTCATCAGATGATGATATTTTATCTGCTGTGTATACCTGAGGTATACATGTTACTAAACTTCTATATGCTTTTCTCTTATTAAACTTGTTACTAAATTTCACCCCAAACTGGGTCCTTTTTTTTTTTCTTGGAGTCACAAGGCCAATTAATGAGACCAAGTGCTGGACGGGCGGCAAAAGAAACTTACTCTTGGCCAAGGACAGGAAAAGCAGGAGGCACACTCACCACTCAGCTCCAAGTTAACAAAGCTGAGAATTCTTTTAAGAGCAAGAGGAGGAAGGGAGATGGTCCCCGTTTTCGGAGACGGAATTTTGCTTTATTCCTTAAACGGGCTGGATCTAGTCTAGGTTGGAAAGCACACCGAGTCAAGATGGCTTTGGTTTCATCAGGGTAATATATTACAATGATATGGTAATGTGGCTGGTGGTGAATGGCAGATCAACATGGTGTCCTTTGTGGCTGAAACCAATTTTTCTCTGGTTCTATCTTGCATCCTGTTTTGCAGCAGTGGCTAGGTGCTAAATGCCCACATGGCTTGTTAATTATTTTTTTGGAGACAAGGTCTCAGTACGTAGTCCAGGCTGGCCTTGAACTCACAGCAATCCTCCTGCCTCAGCCTCCTAAGTGCTGGGATCATAGATGTGCACCACCACACCTGGCAAGGCCAGTATTTTTATCAGAAACAGAATACTGCTTAATGAAAAAGGATTTTTTTTTAAGAGTTTCAGAGGGTGTCCATCTCAAGGTTTGAGAGGGCTTTTTCTTCCCCTAGGCAGCAGAGAGCAGACTAACAGGGTCAGTGGATGGAAAATAACTGAGGAGACCTCAAGGGTGGGGGGATTCCTGTGAGGGATGGACCAAATAATACAGACAGTACAACTGGGCCTGTAGGCCTGCTTCCCCTACTCACCTGAACCTTGGCAACACCCCAGGGCCAGCCCCCTAAACTTTGACCTAAGGCCTACTATTGGGAAGCAGAGGTAAGAAAACAAAGACCCCTGAGCCTGTCCTGGAAAATCCCTAGCAACAAGCATAGAGACCAGTGGGGTGTGGGGGCCCTCCAGGAGACAGCTGGAGATGGGACCCTAACCCTGTAAAAACTGGAAAGCTGGCCCGCACACCCAGCGGTGATCCATCTCTGGACACCCCCACCTTACACTTGAGGCGGCTTTTTTGGCTTTGCTCTATTCTGCTTGCACTGGTCTCCCCACTCCTCTTCCTCTTTCTACATCAGCGCTGGAGGTCAGTCACCTAACCTAGGATGCCCACCCCTGTGCAAGTGACAAGGCTACCAGGGATTGTGGGGACGACCTCCATGAGTGTGAAGAATTCCACGCTGAAACAAAAGATAGGCTTTCAGTTTATTCGGGAGCATTGCCTCACACAGCTAACGGGCATCTACTGCTCTAGAGAAATAAAATTATAGTGTTGTCACCAGACGGGATCCAAGGAAGTCCTCACAGAGACGAGATGGGGACCTCAACTCAGCCTGGACAGGGCCTTGCCTCCCACTTCAGAAAAAAATTTTAGGACACGCCAGTAAGAGGCAGATGTGTTAGGCAGCATTGTAGAAGTATATACTCAGAAAATAGCATATGAGATACACAAGTGAGACACACAAGTAAGATAGAGGATAAGGCATGCTGGAAGGAGAGGTGTGGCAAAATCCTAGACTCTACACCCCACTGCCCCTCGGGAACCCATGTGGAGAAGTCCTGGGTTCTCAAGGGTGTGGACAGCATAGAAGGGCACAGATGCCATGAAGAGCTCGCCATCATGGCTTTGTTCACTGTAGCCTGCCCTGTGCTCCTCAGAGTGGACTTTTTTCCTTTCTTTTATTTGGCCCAAGTTCGCTCTGCTGAGTCAGTTTATCCCTTACCCTTAACTTTTACTTTTTCAAATAAACTACGTCACCATTTTTGCTTGTTGTGTTGAAGTCATTGTTCAAGATGAGAAGAACCTGGAAATCCAGAGGCGAGCACCCCGAAACCCACTAACACTGTGGTCTGGGGTTGGGATATATATATGATCTTGGCAGTATCCTTCAAGATCTAAGATGTTTTGCCTGAAAACATTCTTTGAATCATTTTCACTTGTCTATCATTTTTTCTTATACAATCTTTTTAAAAATATATTTTATTAGTGCATATTAATTTTGTTTCTTTATCTTAAGGTCAGGTTATTGACCTTTACCTTATCAACTAAGCTGGCTTATGGACTTAAAATATCTTTAAGAGATTCAGGAGTGATGGGCCTGGAAGAAAAACAAACAAGCCTAGGAAGTAAACATATGGACAACTCTTTGTAACTCTGATCATGCCTTAAACCAACAGTTTCCTTCTTTCCTTTCTACCTATCTTTATTTCTTCTACACTACTTCAGTTTGACATGTGATTGGCTACTACTGACACACTTTTAACTAATGACCAGACTATGATGCTAGATACTGGTTCATGGACAATTTATGAGTTGCAAATAATTTCTCTGTTGGTTATGTATTTCTTGCTCTCTGGGCATTAACCAGTTCTGTACTTAATTTAGCAACCTTATCACTACATTCTTTCTTTCACTGGCAATACAGATGAGTTTTATTTCAAGCCATTTTATTGCTTAGGCAGAGGACATGAGCGATGTTTTTCAGTCAGTTTATACAAATACTCACAGTTCCAATAAAGATCACTCCCTGGATCTTCCAAGCATCCACCTGCAGAAGAGTTAAAACACTGTCAACCTGAGGGGGCAGAGTCGGGCTTTTCTGGAGCTCCACAGGTATGGATCTCAGCAAAGGCGGTGGGAGAAGTCTATTTGCATAACTCACACTTCCTTCATTTAGGAACTTATTGATTCAAATATGCAAAAAAGCCCGAGGCAGGGACTGAGTAGGTGTGAACGACAGCCTGATGGCTCTGCTTCGCATCAATTAGCATTTCAAAAAGTGTCAAGGTGCTGGAAGACCTTTTTTTAATTGCTGTTAATCAGAGGTTCTACAGCGAGCAAAGAACTATCTACCGGTGCAAATCCAGTGCAGAAGAAAAGTGTCCAAAAAGGGAATGAAGGGCTATGTAAGAATGGGGTGAGGTGGAGCTGAGACAGAGCCCACCAGGGAGACAAAGAGCAGGTACACTCCTGGGCTCTTAACCTGTTACTCATTAAAAGCATGATTTGTGTTTTCTTCCGAGACAAACAGAGACTTAAGAGACTGCTTTTGCTAAAAACAGTGACTCTTCACTTAGGTCTACATACAGGTGTCCAAGGGGAATTAAAAGCAGAAAAAAATCTCACCTTCATTCTTTACCTATCTCCTTTATTACCTTAAAACTTTGGGTCAGATCCCTGCTCAACTGTTTAAAGTCTTGTTAATCACTCAGGGAAGCATGTCTAAAAGCTGGCAATATAAGGTTGATTAGCCTTAAATTTACATAACCTATCTCATTTCCCTTTGAAACTAGACACACCAAAATAAGAGATTTACAGGGGCATTCAAGTACCAGTGGGCACCTAGAGGTCTCCACTCATTTCCCTAAACCTATGGTCACCTTGAATTCCATCAAAGCCTCCATCGAACAGATTGCTCCAAGCAGAAACGATCTGCCCATAAAGACCACATCACTACGGATTTCTTCAGAGCCATCCTGCAAAACCAGAACTGAGCTATGGAACAAGTGGACCCACGCCCACCTCAGCCACTCTATAAAATCCGGCTTTCTTGCTTTGTTAATAGGCTGGTCAGATCCTCCCATCAGAGCTGTGTCCGCTTTAGCTCCTAAGATGGAATTTCTTCCCATTTTCTGTTACTCTCTAATCATGCCTAATAAATCTGCTTAGGCCTCTCTCGGACAAGTCCTGAAATGCTTTTCTGCGATGACAGATCCAGAACCTGCCTGGCTATATTGTGGTCCATCTCCTCTTTAGTATAGGTACTTCAGAGTTTCAGCCATTAGTAGGAAAAGGGCACTTAAGAGGGGATTTTGGAATTCTTGAGCTTCATTCTCTGCACAACATGTTGAATTCCATTCACAGTGCAGCCTCAGCCTCAGAGTTGGCCACTTGCCTTTAACATCTGTGTGGGTGATGTAGAGACAACTCCAAACACTAAAAGAAAAAGTGGCTTTATGTTCCTCTCCTGTCACTTGATTGTATTCTTGTAAAGGAAATAGAGCCCATCAGTGTAAAATCACTCCCTCTTCATTACTGAGAATATTTTCCCTTTGCGCAGCTGAGGGTAGGAAATGGGCAGAAGGCTGAAGAGCTGGTGCCACTTAGCCAGAGTGGAAATAAACCAAGAGTACTCAAGTGACAGCAGGCAGAGGGGGTGTGTTCAGAGCTCTAGCAAGGGAGTCGTCCACACCACCGTGAGCTGTGCTAGCTGGCAAAGACTGGGGGGTGGGGTGGCAGGGGAGTGGGAAGAAAGCTTTGTGATGCACGAGGAAAGGCTTCAGGTGAGCTCCGATTCGAGGCTGCTGGTGTGGGGAAGCTGGATGCGGACTGGCTAGAAAGGGGGCAGATTTTAGATGACAGCTTTGGGTACATATTTGGCTTTCTCTGGTTGGTGGTGAGTTGAGAGGACCGGGCCAAAACATCAGGAAACTGAGCCACTGCCAAGTTCTGTCCTCTTTGAGCTGACTGCTGCAGAGGGCTTGATTTGGTTTCCCAGGCTGGTTGCTATGGAGATCATAGGTCAGAATTCCATTGTCACATACGGTCTGGCCACTGTCCATTTGTATGTTCAGCCTCTTGCCGGAGTTTTTTGTTTTGTTTTTCTGGTTGATTGATTGATTTTTTTTTTTTTTTTTTTTTTGAGACAGAGTCTTGTTACATTGTCCAGGCTGGTCTTGAACTCAATATGCA
This sequence comes from Hystrix cristata, assembly GCA_004026905.1. Taxonomy (NCBI): domain Eukaryota; kingdom Metazoa; phylum Chordata; class Mammalia; order Rodentia; family Hystricidae; genus Hystrix; species Hystrix cristata. The sequence continues at coordinate 44,559 of PVJO010007995.1, read as the reverse complement.
GCCCAGGCTGGCCTCAAACTCACGGTGATTCTCTTGCTTCGGCCTCCAGAGTGCTGCACCACCATACCTCATCAGGCTTATATTTATCACACAAACTAAGATGAAGCAGAAAGAGCAGTTTGTTCTTGGAGCACGGTAAGAACTGCCACAAATTGAGCACAAGTGGCAGCCAGCTCAGCAACAGCTACCATAGCCCCTAAACAGCACTCAAGAGAGCCCTCGTCTCCTCGTCACACTGCCATCGGGAAGTGGGCTCCTTGGGCTGGCTGCAAGCTGTACTCAGGCAGGACGGGCTGTTGTGACGTGCTCCGAGCTTCTGAGGATGCCGGACGCCATATCCCTCCAGAATTCCCCACACCCCCACCGTGGGTACTGGAGATTGACCCAGGGCCTTTGTACTGAGCTACTTCCCCAGCCAGCCCCCTTTTTTCATGTTGAGACAAAGTCTCACTAAATCACTAAATTAACTGCCTGTTCTTGAACTTGAGGTCCTCTTGCGTCAGCTTCCCAGACTTCTGGGATTACAGGTGTTTGCAACCATGCCTGGCTCTCCAGGGCTCCTTAATGGGCCTCTGGGTGTTTCATTTGGGAGCCTCTTAATTAAACAGCACATTCAGTGTAAATTCTCAGGCTATGACCGGAGACACAGAAGGGCAAAATATCTGTGTGGTGGGTCAGGGACACAGAGAGGCAACCTTGGGGCCTGAAATCTGACACTGTCCGGACAGTTGGCTGATCTGGCCAAGAGGCTCCTGGGCCCGAGGAGACTGGACAACTGCAGCGGAAGACAGATCAGTCAACAGGAGAAATGATCCAAGGAGCACTAGAAAATCTAAAGAACCTGCTGTCACCACAGTTCTTTGGATTGGAATAGAAGTTGTTTTGAACTCCAGCTCAGACTGCTCGGAACAGCACGGCACTAGATGGGTGGAAAAGGGAAGGCCCTTTCCTCACATGGCATCAGGGGATCATCCTGACGTCCTGTAACAGAAGACAGGTCAACCAGAGAGAAGCACAACAAAATTTTTAATCAAACTTTTACATGGCCCCAGGGGCTTTCTGAACGAAGATCCAAGGTGAATGACTCGTTTTAATCTTAGGTTTGACAACTCACCGACAGCCACGTAGAAATGTGGTTGGACAAAAGGATGATGATCTAATGGTAATAGATTGAGTGGTGAAACCCGGCCACTCCTGTCTGTCCAAGATCTTCTCATTTTCTGCTTGTAACTTTTCTTCTTCCCAGGCACAAGGTGGGACTCCTTTGGAATGAGCATCACATTATCTTTATTCAGACAAGGGTAGGTCAGAGAAATTTTTTATGGCCAAAAGAAAAAAGATGGGGAAAAGACTATTTTTAGGCTTTAGGGCTTCCTTTGGGGAAAAGAGTTTCCAATTTCTATGCCCAACCCTGGGGCAGACTTCTGGTTTCTATGACTGACGTTCAGGGAAGAATAGGGGGTGAGGGACAGGAGGGCAGGAGAAGGTCAGAGACTGGGGCTCTGAGGCAGCTTCTGCGGCTTCTCTGTCTCCTTTCCTTCAAAGTACTCAGCATGCCATGGTGCCTCACTCCGGGTAACTCTTTCTGAATTGCAACAACACTGAAAGGGAGGACGTGCTCTCCAGAGTGGCTGGTCCAGAGAAACAGACCACCTGCAAGGAAATGAGGTCCTTTCTTACTCTTTTCTCCCAGAGAAACCCTCTTGCTTACATTGTGGCCAAACTGGCAGAAACTGTCTTTCTTGTTTGCCTCTATTCTTCCTTGCCCGGGCCTTTGGCACTGGTGTCCCAGGCTAGAGACGGGAGGCCCTTGCTAGAAGCCCCACCTGGTGGCATCTCTCTGCCCTTCAGCTGGAAGCCACCCGGCCCCTGAGGTGAACAGGAAAGGACGTTGGGTTGAGAGTCGGGAGAACTGGGTGTCAGATGACCCTAGCTAAGGCATCTACACTCTCACTGTTTATTTTAGGATGTGCCAAAATTAGGAATGCTGTCTATGTCTGGGCCAGTGACACTCTTATTTTTTTTTTTTAATTCCTATGTGTCATAAAGCATGGGACTCCCAGAAATAGGGGACAAGAGTTCTTATTCTCCAAGTAGTTATAAAAGATAAGTTCAGGAATTAAAACATGTTATGCATATGTACCAACTTCCCACAAGGAATGTAAACACTAGATATTAGGAATATGCACTAATAAAAACAGTATGTAAGAAAAATCCACAATTACTCAGTTCTCTTGTGCCTTAAAGTGGGATTCTACGTTCAACCAAACACCTCAGAGCTAACTCAACTGACTTGTCTTTGGGGAAAAAATCAGAGGTGGCTATGACTAAGGCTGTCTCTGTGCCAGCATTCTGACTCACTTCTCTTTCTTTGGGGCAGAAACTCCTGGGTTAAAGGTGATATCTAATCACAATGTTCTTACCTCACTGGGGAGCGGTGAGACAAACTTCCCTCTAGTCTTGACTAGAAATGTTTTTCAACACAGCAAGCCTAATTTCTAAACAAATAAGGGAAAACTAACTGGAAAACTGTAAAATTGCCTGTATGTTTATTGGTTGGAGATTTACAGCATATGTCCTAGAAAGGAGACTGTCAATCTTTGTGTACATCACTAAAGAAAAAGAGGTTATTGATAGTTCTATTCACACCATCAGCTGCTGATGAGAAAAAAAAGGTCGGTGCCATGAAGGAAAATTTTTCCCAAGTTCTCCCCAAGTAGTGCCAGAGTTTGTGTGTGAATCAAACATTGCTCCACCTTGGTCTGTGTTTGCAATGCAAATACTGGGAAACAATTGGTTAAAAAAAAAAGCAAAAGCAAAATCTGTCATGAAAAGAATTCTTTTTCTTACAGACAGAGTATGTGTATTGATCAAAAAAAGACAGATTCTTGCTTAGTTTGGGGAATGAGGGAAAAGAAGGTCAGGGATAGAAGACCCGGGCTTTTGTCTTGCCAAAAGTGATGTTTCTGATCTTATTCCCATGAGAAGCTGCTCACCAAGAAGGGAAGGAGGTCCACAGAGCTGCTGTGGGACTGAGCCCGCAGAGGGCAAAAGTGGCGTGAGCTGTGAGCTGTTCAGTGTCCCCCCAGCGCCACTCCACCACACCCTCCTGGGAACTTGAAGGGTCCTCTCGCCTAATCCCATTGGGCACAGCCAGCCAGAGAGTTTAAGGGACGTACTGAAGTTCACATGCTACCCACACACTCTGGCTCCAGTTCCTCTCGGTTTGCACCATAGATGGTTATTCTACAAAATAACACTTTGGGCCCCATCTGGAAAACTGTTCTGCAGACAGCAGTGTGCAAATCTGTCCTCATATCCCAGAAGCTTTTCTAGTGACAGTATGAGAACACTGCAGGCCAGTGCGGGCTGCTGTGTGTGACCAGGAACTTGGACGGAGGTTCAGCAGGACTGAGCGTCAGATGCTGCCGAGCAGGAGGGTCCCTGGATGTGAACATGTGCACAACACCCATCCCTACCAGGAGCTCCTACCAGGTCGGGGCTCACACCCCAACATGTCTGATATGATGAAATTCCATAGGGACAAATATGAGGTCCTGCTGGTGAGCTGAAGTATAAGCATAGTATCAGGAAGAATATCAGAAATTTAACTTCTCTCCTATATTTTGGTACTAGTCTTAGGGGTTTTATGCAAAATCTTATGGCCAAGAAAAACATGAGAAAATGGGCTACTCTAACCAGTCCCTGTAGATAGACACAGGACCCAGAGAAATGGTGACCTACTGAAGACATGCAGTTCATTACTTGCCCAAATCTACTGAGAATGGTGCATCCACATGTGCTAACTGTGAAAGTTTGCATAAACTACTTAATCTCTCTCTGTCCTCATTTAAATGCGGAACAAAGTCAGTGCCCACTCAGAGTACTCTGTCAATAAATGTTAGGTTTTTTTCTGTATGGCATGTTTAGTACTTTTTGGGACTCCTCACACAAATGAACTGCTATAGTTTGAATTTTGAAGGTCTCCCAAAGGCCCATGTGTCAAAGGCTTAATCCCAGCCTGTGACACTACTGGGAGATGGTAGAGATTAGTGAAAGGAATTTAGGGCACTGAGGACACAACCTTGAGGGGATGTGAGAACATCTGCCCTTCCTCTTCTTCTCTTTTGCTTCCTGGCTGCCATGAGAGGAGTAGCTTTCTCTGGCAGGCATTCCTGCCATGATGTGCTGCCTTGCCACAGGCCCAAAGACAATGCAGCCAACCTATAATGCCATGGACTGAAACCACTAAAACCACGAGCCAGAATAAAACTTCCTAATATCTTGATTAAATCAGGTATTTCATCACAGCTAATGTATGAATGTGGAGTAAAATAAATAACTTTAGAAATATGTATATAATTATTACTTCTAAAAATATATTTAGAGTTCAATCCTCAGCACCAAAAAAACCAAAAAAAACAAATAAAAATAAAAATAAAAATATATTTATTTATAGAAATAAATACTCTGTGTGTGTGTGTGTGTGCGTGTGCGCACACGCACACAACTATACAGGATGAAGAAAACACAGGACCTGACTCTGAAAAAAGTCCATTTGCAAAACTCTGGAGGTTTTAGTTGAATGTAGATCCAACAGGAACCAAGATGTGACTAGGCTGCTTAACAAGTTAATGACCCTTGAGGGTCCATTAGAAGTATTTAGAAAGGAAACAGCTTCAATGTTTTTTGGGTTAATCAGATCACATTTAGTCCATTGTTCTCAGCTGCAAATCACAGTGGCCATCACTAAGATGATATCTAGGATGGTGGGGTGTCTGGAAACTTTGTCCCAGAAGGAAAATGTGAGGCAATGGGGAATATTTAGCCAAGTAAATACTTGAGTGTCAGAGGCAAGGTAAAACACATCTTCTAAAGCCTGTCATAACAGTAACAGAATGATTTAAATAATAAAGCCAGGACAATAGGTAGAAATTAATTTGCAGCCCGCATATTTTAACCCCTATTAAAGGACAAAATTTCTAGCAATCACAGATATCCACATGGTTAACCACACTGTAGAGAAAGTTGTTTGGCACTGTGAGTAGTATCTAGCTGTTGTAAACTAGTAACAATTTCTGCATTCAATGTAATAACTCCTGCATTTAATAGTTGGAAATGATAACAGCTACTACTATCTCTAAGTTTCACAACTCTAAGATAAGGCATATTGTCTTTATTTTTTTGGTTTTTCTGAGAAAGTTTCTCACTATGTAGTCCAGGCTGGCCCTCAACCTACCACATAGCCCAGGTTGGCCTTGAACTCATAGCAATTCTCCTGCTTCAGCCTCCAAGGTACTGGACGTCTTTATTTTATAAGTAAGAAAACTAAGGCTCAGAGAGTTGATTTAACAGGCCCATGGTCATATGATTATTAATTAGTGAACCAAGATTCAAGTCTAGATCTCACCCTAAATTGCACATTTATTATGCCATGATGCCAACCTGCCAGTTCACTTTTTCCCAAATTTCTATAATTTTCACCTGTCCACTCTCTTTCTACCTGGTTTGTCAAAATTAAATCCAGAGTATCCCTCTCTGATCAAAGTTGCTCAGACCTTTTTGAAAGAATTCACAAGGCTACTAGAATGGGAAATGCAAATAAAGAATAAGATTGTAAGTCAAATTTTTTGAATCCACATGCAAAAATATTTTAAACAGAAGGCCAAATATAGTCTTTAAAAACCTGAATGAACATAGGCTCAGAATGGCAATGGTCTCCATGGAATAAAATGAACACTCACGGTCTTCTCTCTCTTTGCACGGTTACCATCCAGGGGTGGGCTCTAACGCCTGACCGACAGGAGACACCAGGACCCGTGCACATGTCAAGGAGCCCTCTAGGGACAGAATATCAAGGGAAATTTTCAGGTTTTCACAGAAAAGTTCTTCATGATCATACAGTTTGCCAGCTTGCATTTCACAGGTGAAGAAACTGAACCCGGGGAGATAGAGTGACTTTCCCTAGCGCCAGGGGAAAGTGATGTCAAAATTTGGGGCTAAAACCACAGCCTCCAACCACAGCAGTCTGAGCTCTGTTAGAACTGCTGAGGTCAGGTCCCGCTCCAGCACTAGTGACTACATACAGACATTTTTAATGCTCCACGGAATAATTTGCTGGGCCTACATGATTAAACAGTTGTACTACAATTGTTTTTTAAAATCTGTACTTTTACTTGCCAGTTTCTTTTTGTATTTCTCCTTGCTTTTGTGTTTGCTTTTATAACAGCTTTTCTAAGATACAATTTATATATCAAACAATTCGCTCAAAGTGTACATTTCAATAGTTTTTAGTACATTCACAGAGTTGTGCAACCATGACGCACTTTTTGAACATTTTCATAGTCCCAAACCTCAGACCCATTAGCAGCCACTCTCCATTGCCCCAACCTCTCCAGCCGTAGACAATTAATCTGTTTTCTGTCTCTGTGGATTTGCCTATTCTGGGTATTTCATATTAATGGACTCATACAACACACGGCTTTCAAAACTGACTTCTTTCACTTGTCATAATGTTTTCAAGGTTCGCCCATGTTACCACATCGATCAACACTTCACTGCTCTTTATTGTCAAATATTCCTTAGTTATGGATACGCTACCTTTTTAAAAAACCTTTTTAACAGTTGAGGACATTTGGGTTACTTCTGCTTTTTGGCTGTTATTAATAATCTGCTCTGAACGTTCAGGTACAAATTTCTGTAAGTGTATGTTTTCTTTTGTCTAGAGTAGAACAGCTAGGTCATATGGTATCTCTATGTTTTAAGTCTTTGAGAAGCTGCCAAATTCTTTTCCAAAGTAGCGGGACCATTTTACATTCCTATCTAACAGCATGTGATTGTTCCAATTTCTCTGTGTTTTCACCCACCCTTGCAATTATTTTTTGATTATAGCTATCCTACTATATGTGAAATGGTATTTCATTGTAGTTTTGATTTGTTTATCTCTGAGCTACAAGTTTTTTATTTTTATATTTTGAGCTACACTATAAGGCATATAAAGATAAGACTATTATCACTTCTTATTTGTATACAACTTTTACCAATAGGAAACAGATCCCTTGCCCTAGAGCATGTTGTATAGTTTTGTTTTTTCTTTAAATATTTTTCTGGCATACATTTTCTATGTCATTTTGTTTTACAGGGAGTCATACAGAGCAGAACTGATTTATTAATTTTTAACCACTCTGAATTATAATGGAATATAGCATGTTTCTATTTATTTTTATTATACACTGGCTTTAGCATCTTCCTCAATTTACTATGGCTTTTTAAGTGTTTTTTTTTTCTTTCTTGCCTTTCTTAAGATCAATTGAATTTTCTTTGCTCTATTTTGTTCTTTAGTGGTTTCCCTTAAATATTTAAGACATATATTTAAATATATATTTCTGTTAACTATAAATGTAACTTCTCCCCTGAAAACAAAAGGGTAAACAATGGATACAAAAAGGCAAAGTGTTAGATATAAGCTAACAGAGAAAGGGTTTGGCAGGGGGAGGGGAATGGGAACCCAGTGGAATAATGATGTCTTAAAAATAAGAACCTAATGATCCAAATTTAAAACAGTGACACGTACACTAGGTACTACAGTAATTTTATGTAGTTGTGACTTAATGCTGTATCTATGTGGTTGTTTACAGGCTCACTGTCATCAGCAAAAGGCACAATGTATTGTGATCTGTAAGCTTGTGTAATGGCCTGTAAGTTTGTGTAATTTTGCATAAATTTTAATAAAAATCTATGTAAAAAAATGAAAATAAACTAATTAAAATCCTACTTTCAAGATCTAGATAAAGGACGGCAGAGGAAACCAAAATAAAGCACGAGGAAAGAAGTAATAAAGAGAAAAGCAAAAGTTAAAAAAGAAAGTAATGTACTTAATTATCAAAAGTCTGATTCTTTGAAAAAATTAACAAAATAGAACACTGGACAATTTTATCAAAAAAAAGGTAAAACACCAGATAACCAAATCAAGAAAAAGGGAAATTAGGACATGAAAAGGAAAAAATGATCATTGATATGTTTTTTAAAATCCTAAGAAACTTTAAACTTCTGAGCAAATAAAGTTGAAAGCTGATGTAAAATACAGCCACTTCTAGCAGCTCCTACAGTAAGTACTCTGACCATATCACTCTAGTCTCTGCCTCCATCACGTTTCCTTCTTTCCTGTGTTTCTGGGTCTATGTCTCAAATCTCTCTCACTCCTTTTTCTTATAAAGACATTAGTTATTGGATTTAGGGGTCACCAGAAATCCAGGATGGTCTCAAGATCCTATATTTAATTACATTTGCAAAGACCCTCTTTCCAAGCCAGGTGTAGTGGTGCACACCTGTAATCGCAGCATTCAGGGGGATGAAGCAGGAGGATCACCACAAGTTCGAGGCCAGCCTGGGCTACATTAGTGAGTTCAAGGCCAGCCTGAACTGCATAGTGAGACTATGTCTCAACATAAAACGAAACAAAACAAACAAACAAAAAGAAACAAAAAAAAAGAGAAGAAACTCAAGCTAAAGATTTCATGTCTAGTAATTTAAAGATTTGGAATTCAGACCCAGGCAAGTTGCCTCCAGAGCCGTCACCCTACCCACATCTTTCACGCAGCAGACTTTGAGGAACCGCTGCATTCCAGGGGACAGAGCAGAGAACACCCAGTTCCATTTTGGAAACTACGCACAAGAGAGTGTAAATGGGAGAGGAGCTGGGAAACTTTCCCCCACTTTTCCTTCTCCACCATGCCTCTGTTTTCAGAGTTTGTATACAGTACCTTGCAGTAGCCTATCCAGGTCCCAAGTGAGATGTGTTGTCTACTTTGGGGCCCACACATATTTTAGTTAGACTTGTCTTGATTGTGAAGAGCAGAGACCACACACTATTAGTCTGTTAAAGGGTCTATTACCCCTAGTAGAGAGTTGGCACATAAGAGGAAACAGCAAACAGATGGGAAGCCAAGAGCAAAAAGTTCATTATAGCCAGGCAGCATGGGAGTGTGAATAGGGAGTCATCAGGTCCTGAGCCTGCTGGGGTGGGGGGTGGGGTGATTCTTCAGAATCTGCCTTATAAGCCACTGGTCTCTGGCTCTTCTCTTTGTTCCATTTGGTACTAACCAGCTGCCCCTGCTCCTCGTGAGTTAGCCTCCTCCGTGACTGTCACACTGCTGTAGCTTGCCCTAGTCTTGCTTTTCCGTGTTCTGCTGCCCTGTTCCTCACTACCTCCTGGTTTAGGTTATCGGGAGAGAGAGTCTATATTGTCCAGTGCCTCCCTCTGTTCAATCACACGGTAGCTGCTGGCAGCCTGCAGACTGACTGCCTTAGACCCTGTGCCCACCCTACCCAGCCAGCCATGGCTAAGCAAAAGGCCATCAGTGAGTGTCTTAGTTACTTTTCTTGTTGCTGAGACAAAATACCCAATGGCCAAAGTTAAAGGAGGGAGGTTTATTTAGCTCAGTTTGTAGAGGTTTCAGTTCATAGTTGGCTGGCTCCAAGGCAGAGTGGCCATGGAAGGGGGACATCACAGAGGAGAAACAGTTCATGGGAGACAGAAGGCAGCAAGCAGCAAACTGTAAGCTACAAGCAGTAAACCGAAAATCTTTCTGTCCCTTATGTCTCATCCAGGCTCTCCACTCTTAGGGTGCGTAATACTCACACCCAGGATGGGGCAGCTTTAATCCTAGCACCACACCCTGAATCAATTCCAGCCTTGCATCCTTGGTCCCAGCAGCACACCTTAGAGCCAGCCACCTCCAAAAAGCCCCACCCGTGACCACACAAGGCTTTGGGGGAACATCTAGACACAAGCCATAAGACAGCAGGACAAGGACACACCACGTGGAGCCAGGGAAGCAAGTGTCCTCACCAGTTACAGTCATTCTGAGGAATGGCCCTTCCAGAACAGCATGTCCACACCCAACCGCATAAACTCAGTCTCATGCACATAGACTATATTTTACCTACTGTGATAGTCCCTCAGTGTGAAGCGTACATCAATTAGGGCTTCATCTCCTGCCCCATGAGTGTCTAAGGACCCTCGATCTGCTTTTCTGGCCACCATTCTTGGATAAGCTGAGTCCCACTGCTGCAACCCATGCAGCACCCTAACTCTAGCCCACCACTGACTCATCTTGGTTCTTGCACTGAGGTTAGCTCCTGTACTACATATAGATTTACACAGTGCATTTACGAGTTTTGTATCACTGTGGTAGTACCTTATTACAAACTTAAAACAATACAAGATTATTATCTTTGAGTGCTGGTGGCTATAAGTCCAGTACAGATCACAGAGAATTAAAGCCAACATGGGCTCTGTTCCCTTTTGATGGCTCAGGGGACAATCTGTTTCTTTGCCTTTTGAAGCTTCTAGAGGCCTCCTGTTCCTGGCCTCTTCATCCATCTTCAAAGCTAACAACGGCAGGCGAAGTCCTTCTCCCACCCTCTCTCTCTGACCTTTTCTTCTGCCTCCCTCTTCCACTTTTATGATAACCTGTGATTACACTGGGCCCACCTGAACAATCCAGGTTACTTTTCCTATCTTAAAGTCAGCTCATTAGCAACCTTAATTCTTCTTTGCTGTTTCATATAACATATTCACAGTCCCTGGGATTAGAACACAGATATCTTTAGGGGGCCATTATTTTAGCTACCACAGCACTCAGCTAACATTTAATGAGATCCTACCACATGTAAGCAACTGTGATGAGGTCTCATTGTACCCCCAAAGTAAATAAAGACTGAATGGAAAGACCACAGGCCTCTAGACAATACATAAGCAAATCTTCACCTGTACAACATTGAGACTCTCTCTCTCTGCAAATAATATGCCAGGAATCCAGGATTCAGGACACAAGTTTTTCAGAGCACAGACAGAGTAAAGAGCGGCTTTTAAGGAGACTGCTTTAATTCTGTGATCTGGAACCTGGTGACTTTACAAAAGCAATTTCAGTAGAACAATTTTGATGGTAGTAAAACAGCACACAGTTAACGAATGAAAAGGAGGCAAGAAAACAAAGGTTCGGTGGGCACCAATTACAGTCCCAAAGTTACCAAAGAAAAGAAAGAAGGAAACAGGATGGAGTGAGAGTCTCTTTCAAGACTTGGACCCCCACAATCCCCTTAACCTGAAGCCTGGGGATATTTGTGGAAGCAATCTATGTTCACAGGAAACAGAGCTCCGTAGGAAAGAGGACAACTGCTTGGCTGCACAGGTGACAGATGGCTATCCTCCATGTTTACAGTATCTAATGCTCACTTAGTCACTTCTGCAGAAAGGGCTTAAGTTGCTGCAGGTATCAGTCAAAAGTTCAGCAGCTCAGGTATGGCCCCACTACTGGGCAGCGAAGAGAGTACTGTATAAAGGAGGCCTTCTGGATAGAGAACATGTGAAGTGTTAATTGAGGAACCAGAGAAACATGGAGAAGCACCCGGGGCTATAGAAGGAAGCCATTTAACCCCTAAGCTGTAAGTGGAAGCAGTGGGAGCTGGTACTGGAACCAGGGAGAGTGGGGGCCTCAGGCCAGGGCCTACCAGATAGACAAGCGCTGGGCAGGCTAGGCCGGACCCTGGTGGAGAATAAATATCATCTCCTCTTTCTCTGACCATCCTCTGATCTGCAGCTGGTGTCTCCCACGCTCATCTAATCAGAAGCTGGAAGCCAAGACACCCCAGCTGTCACTGTCCACAGAAGTCCACCTTTGAGGGTACAGAATGGGAGAAAAGGGTGGAATGAACAAAAAATATCCAGTTGCTGCCCATTTCCAGTTTGCTCCTTTTTCTGGTAATTTTAGAATATTTGAATTCAGTGAAGTTCTTTGCAAGGATGACAGCCACAGAAAGTTTTAGTTACCGTCACTAGAGCCCATAGCCCTGACAGCAGTGATGGGAAGCTCCAAGAGAAAAGGGAAAGAAAGGCAACAGGAAAGGAAAAAAGAGACATTCAAGGCAGAGTCAGGAGTAATGGAGTGAAGGAAGCTCTCTACTGTCCCACTGTCACAGGGTTGAGCTCAGAGCCTTTGTTTAAAAGTCAGTGCAGTGAGCTGTTTACCCACCTCGAGCACTTCCGCCAGCCCCACATCTGTCGTTACGTTGGATGTACTCACGGAGCCATCATGCTGCTCCTGGGCTCATTCTCAGTTTTATTAAAGCACTTCTTAATTGCCGCATCTTCCAAGGCAGAGAAAGCCTAATCTGAATGCAGCTTTAAAACCAACCGCAATCAGCAGAGATCCATCAATTAGCATTCGGCATTAAGCAATGCAGAATATTTTCCAGGGCTCTGAGGGCCTCTCCACACCTGAACATTTTATAAGGTTCATTCTTTCCTGTTTGAATAATTTTCGGGACTCTTGACTGACAGTTTTTCCAGCTGCCAAAAGAAGAACACATTTAATACAGTAGTTCTTTTCTAACTAAAATGGTACGGCTCCAACAAAGCTCTTTGCTACACATTTTTTTAAAGAAAAAAAATTTCTACTTCAAACCACTAATTATAATTTATTATAACAATACTTCCTAGGAAGCAGGGTTCTCACTATAATTAACTGCTGGGGAGTAGGATGCAGCAACTGTTTATTTAGTTTCAATCTACTTGTTCAGAATTGTCACCCCTTGAAACTTAACTCACAATCAGCTCTAAATTCCAAAAGTTATGGAGGCATTGTCAACCTTGGGTCAAATATTTTCAAGCAATTTTCTCTTTTTCTCAAGAATTTTATTTAGGTTATGGCTACCATCTTCTCTAGTTAAGAGGGCAAGATTTTATTCTAAAATCTTATATTTTGTGACATTTCTGTAAGATTGAAATGTATGACTCCTCAGCCTCATATATAGCTTTGAAGAGCCAGGTTGTGAAAATTTTGAAACATACAACTTACCGTCTTTACTTCAACATGTGTAATAATGAAAAGACCTCTTATTCCATTGTCATTGTACTGATCTGTAAGATAGGAATGAAATGCATAGCGGACAATATTGTTGTGAAGATTAAGTATCACTGGAGCATTTGGCAAAGGAAAGACCTTGGCACAGGGCAAGCCAGACAAGGAGAGGCAACATGATTGTATCGGTCAGCTTTCCTGTTGCTGGGACAACATAAGGGAGAGAGGTTTATTTTCAGCTCATGATTTCAGAAGTTGCGATCCATGGTCATCTGGCTCTAAGGCAGAAATATCATAGTGGAAAGCAGAGAAAAGCTGCTCAACTCCTCACATCTGGGAAGCAGAGTGCAAAGGAAGAGCCCAAAAGGAAGGGGCCAGGAACCAGATACAGTCGCTAAGGTCACACTCCTATGACCCACTTCCTCTAAGTAGGCCCCGTCTCTTAGTAGCCCACTCAGCTAGGAACTCATCAATGGGTTAAGGAGGTCAAGGAGGCTTTTGATCCAGTCAAGCTGAGCATCAGGGTTCCCCGACGCGATGGCAGTGGTTGGAGTAAGAGAGTAAAGTATGTGTACTTATGCGGATCTCTGAGTCCATGATGGGAGCTATCTCCAAATGAACAGCAGAGTACAGCAGTCTCCAAGCAGGACAGACTTTGGAAATTCTCAATGCTTAATTCATAACACAGTCACCAGAACTAAGTGGCTTTAAATTACTGGAATCTCAAGTGGCTGGGGTGACAAATACTTCATTCAGTCACCTTCTTAACTAGCTCTCTCTGAGTTTCAGATCGTTTAGCACCATGGACTCAGATTACTTTCTTCACAATAAAGCAAGAGATTTGACTCCTGGCCTTCTGTGGTGTGAATTCATGAGACTATTTATGAAGTTCTGGGAATTTCTGGCCAGAAAGTTGCTTCATAATGACATATTTTGCCTACAGTTATTGAGGTGTCACCTCTGGCAGTTCAGAAAGTTGTTCAGTAGAGATTTAATTTGGTGACAACTGATAAAGTTAAAATGACATCACAAACATTTCTAATGCATTTCGGTTTTTGCAGAATAGAAATAGCGTAATTGTTCTTCGTGGTGCCCAAACACCAGAAACAAGAAAAGCATTGTGCAGGGAAGTGTTAACTAAACAGACTCGAGTTACTCAAACCCCGCACACTCCCCTATCTTCAGGACTGGCCCTTGGACCAGCTCTTGGAAGGTAACCTCTGGACTTTTGGAGAATTCTGCCTAGTGGGAATGTCTGTGTGTGCCTGATGCCTTGGGCTGCACCAGACAGTTTATGCTAACAACGTGATTTACGGTGAATGACTTTTTGTACACCTCTCTGGTATACTTGGGCAAGTCACACAGCCGCTCCAGGCGTAGGTGACTGACTGAATGCCGGAACACCAAGACTCAGTGAGCTTCCCTGGCTGGCAACGCTTGCAGGTGCTGTCACATGGTTGCTAGGAGAAACAAGAACTGACTACGTGACTCCACTGGGTAAGGCGAGCAGAAGCTTTCCCTGGTTCTGCCTGTACCTCAGCCTATGCTTTTCCCTTCCTGATTTTAATCCACATCCTTCTGCTGTAATAAACTGTAACCGGAAGTATAACGCCTTTCCTGAATCCTGTGAGTCTTCTATGAGTCATCAAACCCGAGGATAGTCTTCGGGACCACAATGTAAGCAAACGAAATAAAACAAAAACTATCCATGTCCTACTTCTAAAGATATCGTTTTATTTAAATACATACATAATATTATACTTTATGATATTATTTATCATATCATACTTTGTCAGACTTTGTTTAGTAAGCTCTTCTTAGTTAATATATAATAGGAATATAGTCCCATTTGCTTAAATATAGATATATAATTCGTATAACATTCCATTACATACATTATATATAGACATTTGGGTTGTTTTTAATCTCTCACTCCAATCTCCCTCTGTATTATAAACAGTGCTGCAATAAACATCCTTGTATATAATCTCTTTGTAAATTGGTTTAACGCTTTGTGATACACAAATTGTGATATAAAGATTTAAGAACTTGGTGACAATCACTTGAAGTGACTAATGAGATGTGTCAAAATAAGTAAAGTTTTTAGCTTTCTACTCAAAGAACTTCTGATATTTAAAATGATTGGAAATGGGCTAGAATATGAAAAAATCTTCATCCATTAAATTCATAGATACCTGGGCCTCAACTATTTCTCAACATTTCTTCATCATGGGCCATTAGGTATTGCAGGTCCTAAAGGAAGCATTCTTCTTTGGTCCTAAGGACTTACTCCATGACTTTACACTGATATTTATCATAATCTATTTCTGAACGTTGTTAGCCATAAAAAAAACTGGCCTAAAACCAGACAGTTATAAGACCAAGAGTACCCACCAATTATTTAACTGCCTGCCAGAATAAAACTTAACAATCTTAGATAAAGACAACATAGCACAGAGCATGTAAAATGTATCATTTACAATGGCTAACATTCGGGGAAAAAAATTACTAGAAAATGTAATCCATTATCAAAAAGGAAAGTAGCAAATTAAACAAACCCATAAATAACTCAAGTATCAGAATTACCAACCAAAGGTCTGTGAAATAACTATTATACATAAGTTTAAAGGCTCAGAGAAAAAGACAAAATGAATGGACAGGTGGGGTAAATCCAAAAGAAAAAGAGAAACTCTTTAAAATAAACAATTCTTTACGGAGTTGAAAATACAACATTTGAAATAAAAAAATTCATTGGAAGACTCAACTAAAAACTAGACACGGAAGAAGAAATCATCAGTAAAATCAAAGCTAGGCCAGTAGAAAGTATCTAAAATAACCACATAAAGTGAATAATAATAATAAGGGAGGGGAGGGAAAAGGGATGAAAAAAGGAATTAAGACATGTTATGTGCCTGCACAAACTCCACACAAGATACGGAGGGAGAGTGTAGAAGAGGGAAAGGGGACAAACGAAAGGAATTAAGATTTATTATGTACACGTGCCAAGTGCCCTCAAGTAATGTAAACATTACTACAAACATGTACTAATAAAAAAATATGGAGCAAGACTATCTGAAACGTGTTGGTCATTATCAGATGTGTGTGTGTCTGTGTGTGTCTGTGTGTCTGTGTGTGTCTGTGTGTGTGTGAGAGAGACAGAGAGAGACATTGATTCAGGGACTATCAGGGAAATAATTCTGGGTCCGCCATACCTAACGGGTGGCCCTGATGTGCTTTTCCATTATGGATGATGTTTCTATCAATCATTTGATCAAGGGCAGGACTTCAGAGCTCTCCACTGTAAAGTCATTCCTTCACCTTTGTCATTAGTGGGGATGTACACTGAGCCTGTGTAAAAACTCTGCTCCTCATCAAACTTCTTAACAAGAAGCTCCAGATACTTTTAGAGGAAAACAGTATTTGAAAACCAAGAAGTGGGCACATTTTTATGGGATGTCACAGTTCCCAGGCCCTCCCCACGGACATTGTTGTGGAATAATGTAGGTGTATTGTATGCATTTCTATATCTATCTATGAAAGCCATAAATTCACAGTAATACTCCCAGTTCTATTCCAACACTACAGATATTCTGGGGTTTTTACTTTCCATATTATAAAATTTTCTTCTTGGATAGTGATTTACTGCTTCTATTTTTCTTATTATGTTTACTTACTTAGTCGTTCCCATTTCTGTAGAGCCAGTTTTCCTGGCAGGCCGTGTGCTAAACATGGACACTCTCCTGCCCTGCTCATGACACATCACGTCGAGCAGATGCTAATCTTGTCCACCAGCATTCTGTTGCCTGTGCTGAACCACTGCAGCTTCCTGCCCTGAGACACCTCTTGCTGTGGTCAGAATGGGAAGGAAGCGAGAGAGAAAGTAGTAACTTTTCTTTGAAAACACAACAATAAAAATCTTACAAGCCAGGCAAGACAGTGCACACCTGTAACACCAGCGCTATGGGAGGATGAGGCAAGTATATTGCAATTCCAGTCCATCCTGGGCAACTAACTCAGTGACTTAGCAAGACCCTGTCTCAGAATAAAAATTAAAAAGGGGTGAGGGATGTAGTTCGGTGTGAAAGGCCTGGGTTAGATTCCCAGTCGGCCCCCCTCCCCAATCTTACAAAATGACGTGCCTTCGTTTAGAGCTAGTGCCTGTCCATTTACTACTTCCTCTGGTTTTGTTTGAGTTGCAGCTGCCCACTTCCCCCAGTCTGGTTTTGGCTTCTTGACAGTTTTTGCCACACAGGACAACACAATGGCTGTATCTAGGCTTCCAGACACCATGCAACTGTGGCAGCCTTAATTTGACTGTTACCTGTTCTGTGGCAGAACCCAGCACCTTCCCTTCCTTTCAATCCTCTAGACGTCCTGCTTTCCCATTATTCCTATTTAAATAAGCCTCTCATTTTATTTGACTTCCCTCCAAATCATTCAAAGAAGAAAAACACAGGTCCAATTTTACTTCAAAATTAGTCAACTTCTTGTAAAAGAGGAAGCACTCAGAGCAGCACAAGGACAGTGTAATCGTGCGGGAATAGACAGCCGCTTTCCACCCAGGGTGCAGGGCAGGTGTGGAGTCACCGCAGATCTGCGTCTGATTGAAGGATACTATCCCGAGGCAGGAAACTTGCAGAACGGTGACTCACAGACCCCAGCTGTGCAGAGAGGGGTCCCTCGCTGGACCTTGCATCCCCAGGGGCCACTCCAGTGCTGTGACAGCTGAATGGATGAAGGGACATTGTCTTTGATACCTTCCACCTTTAAGCATAGGGTCCTTTTTGGGCACTTCTTCCCTATTGAAATTCATAATATCATTTCATTTCATTTCAGTCTCCATTATGTTGGATAGTAAAATCATTAGTGAAACCCACCTCGCACAAAATATGCCACCTAGAGCTAGCATTAGCTACCTGAAGTGAACCAGGGAGAGAGCCAGGCCACATAGGATAAGGGGGGGCAAGGCAGGTGCTGCCCAGGATGATGGAGCGGGCCTTTCTGCCAGACACCCTACCCCTTTCCACTCTGGTTTTCCCAAAGTCTCTGCCTGCGTTCCCTGTGCCAAGTCCCTCGGGGGCCTCCGAACAGGCTCAGCCGCAGACCCGTGTCCCTCCGGCTGCAACACAAGACACGAGGGGTCAGAACAGCGCCCGGGTCCTGTGTTGTAGCCCGAGGACTCACACTGTGTCACGAAGAGCCCAGATTGCCCGCGTCTGCCTGGCTTCCTCTTCCTGCCGGGCCACTGGGCTTCTGCTTGGGGAACCCAATTTGCTGTTCATCCAGATGTGGAAGCTGTAAAAGAGTAGAAATGAGTATGGGTAGTGAGCCCAGGGCCTGGGGCTGTCCTTACATCATTAGAGGAAAGTCCAGTGGCCTGGAGTTGAGGAGGCTGGTGGAGCCGG
Source organism: Hystrix cristata (assembly GCA_004026905.1). Lineage (NCBI taxonomy): Eukaryota > Metazoa > Chordata > Mammalia > Rodentia > Hystricidae > Hystrix > Hystrix cristata. The sequence goes on along the minus strand of PVJO010007995.1, from coordinate 26,291 downwards.
GAGCCTAGCCACGCCCAGCCACATAGGTGACCTCATTCCAGAAGAGCAGCCCACCTGATGCAAATGATCAGAGAGGGGAAGAGCCACACACAGCATTTCACTGTCCATATTCTTTGTCCTGTGAACAATGAATTACAGCTGTTTGCAAGCCACTAATTACAGTTTATTAAAACAATACTTCCTAGGAAATGTTTTTTACACTAACACTATGATGAGAATTTTATAAATGCCAGACTAGTACAATGAATTGCCTGAATTATAATAAATATCTGTACTTCGGGAGTAAGGCAATAAACACGACATTATTGCTATCCATTTCCAATGGGCCTATAGAGGATTTATTACTTATCTATGCTTTATTTTCATTCAAAAAACACCTATATATCATTTTCATGTGAATTGTGTTTGGCGAGTCATTTCAGTTCTTCTGCACAAAATCCAATGAAGTGGGTCCAGTACCTTTTAAAAAGTGCCCCAACATCAAGTCTTCCAAAGCTCTGCCCTACTGAAACGTCTCCAGATTCACTAGCAGTTAAACTGTGCACAGAAGCTCATGGGTTCAGGACTTAGAAATGGACTTCTGCATTACCCTCACTTTGGGTTTGGTTTTGGTTTTGGTTTTGGCATGTTCTTTCTGGTGCTGAGGATCAAGCCCAGGGGCCACATATGTTAAGCAAGCACGCCCAGCATATGCCCGCCCGCCTTTTTGGTCAATTCTTGCTCTGTTGCCCAGGCTGATTTTGAACTCCTGGCCATAGGCGATCTTGCTGCCTCAGCTGCTCAAGTGGCTGGGACTACAGATGGGCCACATGCTCTGCTCCTCTCCTTATTTCTATCTTCAGTAAAGCAGATCTGTCAGTTTTGTCCAATGAGAAGGCAGAAGTCTTGAGCACAGTTTAGCTATTAAACAAAAGTGTAAAATTTAAGTAACACATAGTTTTGTATTGGTGAGTAAAGGTAAGATTCTCAGAGACTTCCAAATTAGAAGGAAGAAGGATAATGATATCCTGTGCACATTTGTATAGGAACTTAAAATTGAACAGTTTAGAAGGGGGAAAATTCCTTTCTCCTGCCTAAATTATCAAAAATACTTCTAAGGGCGCTTCCTAGCTGACCTAGCTACTCACCATTGTACTTGAGTTGTATACAGTGCCAGTAAGGAATTTGTTCCCCAACCTCCCTTTACAAACTGAGCAATCCTTTCCCGGGACCCTAGGAAGTCCTGGGAAGTCAAGAGGACACCCGGCAAGCAACGGGTCCTGCCGGCCACCGTCCTCCCTCCTCTCCCCACCTTCTTCCTCTCCAGCAGATCCTGACGGTCTGAATGACCGTGGCTCAGCGTCTCTCCCAGTCTGGTGGCCTGCGAGGAGTGAGGGATAAAGGAGGGAGGCAGAAAAGATCATATCGATACTGCAGGCTGGAGAAGACAACAGCTGAGCTAGTGACACAGGAGAGGTAAAGCATTCGTGTCTTGCTCTCCAAACCATCCCCTTGTATGTAAAATGGAAATGTGTGGAACAGAAAACTGAGCACCTAGCTTACACAGGCAAGGGCTCCTTGCCTCATAGTCACCCACCATGGGTGGCTCCCACTCCCCTCTTTGTCCACTTCCTCCAAGAAGCCTGACTTACCTGATGTGCCTCCTGAAGCTCCCAGTGTGGGGGAATGAATAACTCTGGCTTATGCTATGGACTTCTGGGGGCTCTGGGCTCTCCTGTCCTGTCGCTCCCAGACATCATACCTGTTTTGGAGGCTTTGTTGTGTTCTTGGGGCCTAGCACAAAGGTAAAGGAGGGCCTGTCACAGAGCTACAGAGCAACAGGCCACTCTGCAGGATACTGGTGGAGTCCCCATAGCCCAGGGTTTGGCCCTCTGCTTCCCAAGTGTAGATGTTATCCGGGACCCCAGGATGTTGTGACTGGCTTACTCTGACAAAGCTTGGAAGACACTGAAATTCTGCCTACAGTTACCTCGACCGAAAGACAGAAGCAGGCTGTATAATGCAGTTCTGTGTGAGGTCATGCAGCCCCCTGGTCATGGGCTTTTTTGAAACACTAAGAAATGTAGAGGTGACCGGGATGCTGGAGAGAAATCCAGGGTGACACAAGAGCATGGAGATGCAAGCTCGCTCTCTGACCATGGCAGTAAGTGAGGCCACCGTGGGCAACCTGGAAATCCAGAGCCCCAGAGCAGCTTCATGCATATCCTGAGTGTCTCATGGTGCTCAGAGAGCTGGTGGACTCCAGGGTACCTGGGGACCAGCAACCGAAGCGTGAGCTGGCAGGGCAGAGTCTCAGCCTGCAGGAGACCCCCACCCCCCACACCCTCCAGGGGCAGCAGACTGCGCCCCCCATCAGAAGGCTGGCCCACACTGGGGCTGAGCTAGAGTGACAGAGACGGGGCCTGGGCAGTAAGTGGGCAGTGGGTGGTGTTCCAAGAACATGAGGACAAGTCCAGCCTCCTGTTCCTCCTTGCTGCTGGGACCTTCTACCTCCATCCCTACCCAGTGTGGTGCTGGAGGAAACCAGTCATCTCCCCTTTACCTGTGCTGAGCCAGGCTTCCTGGCTTCTTGTGCCAACAAGGGGTCAGAGTGAAGACCTTGGGACTCAGAAAAGCTGAGAGCATCGTGCCAGCTGCAGAAGAAGGGAACAAGAGAGTCAGCATCCAAGGAGGGCAGCAGGGAGAGGACACGGGGGAAAGAGCACTTTGGTCAGTAAGTCAAACAGCATCTGTGGCAGGCAGAGGGTCAGGCACCTCCTCAAGAACGGTGAAGCCTGGAATGGGGCAGGATTTGGGGAAAAGAGAAGTTCCTTGCTGAATGGCCTACAGTCTCGGTGGAGAGCAGCTGGACTTCAGAGCTGGATTTCAGGGCAACACCAGCCCAGGTCGGGAGGGTGCAGGGTAGACCCAAGGCAGATTGAGGGCTGCAGAAGACGGCAGCGGGCAGAAGTCCAGCCTAGGCTGTGCACCTGGGGTGCAGGTCCCTGGCACCCCTTGAGGGGAATGAACTCACGTTGCCCTGAGCTAATTTGAGAGGGAGAAGGGCTGAGCCAGAGGAAAGAGCACCCGAAGGGCCCTGACATAATGTGTCAGCAAAGGCCTGGTCTCCCAGGTAAGCTGTGTCCCTTATGCCTTCCCAGGAGCTCCCCACAGCATGTCCCAAGCAATAAGTCCCATGCGTGACAACCTGGGCCGAGGGGAGCATGAGGGGAATGTTGCCCCATTCCTGACATGTGTGTCGGAGCCTGAAGCCAAGATGTCCTGGAGGGAGGGAGGTGGCAGAGACAGGACTTGCAGATGCTGGGGAAGGAGAAGGGGACAAAAGCATTCGTCATTCACCGGGAGGGCTAGGAACCTCCGGAAGACTGGCAAATAATGAGAAACTGTAGTGCAATTTGAAAGGTGGCAAAGCAGACAACGTTAAGCATGGCCATCATTCTGCAGGGTCGTGGGTGGTAACAGGAGCACCAAACTAAACGGGCCCATTTGCCTCCCATTTGCCGCAGGTTCTGTTTGCGCTCTGTTTTCCTCTATTTATTTTTACACCCTAAAAAAAAAAATCCCTGCACATTAAGTAGTCACCTTTCATCCATTCGTAATTCTATCCCTCTGGGGCACCATAAATTTCTGTTATATGATTATCATACTAGGGACTAATACATTTTCTCTCCTTGCCTTCAGACTCGGCCTCGCAGCTGCATCCACAGCAGGACTCAGGACCACAGGAGGCAGCAAGGGAGGGAGGAGCGAAGGACTTCGAGCCATGCCCTCCCCTCGCCAAGTTGAGCCTGGCTGATTGCAGCTAAATGGGCCTGTTGGTAAAAATCTTACACCCGTTTTTAAAATAATGCTAATGAGGAAGAAAAGAATATGCATCTTAGATTCTACCATGTTCTTTAGAGGAGGAGGTTTCCCAATGTGGAGAAAGAGTACTGACCTCAAACTCACAAAAATACCTCTCAAATTCTCCACTGCAATGCCCTTACTCTGTGACTTTAGCGAGCTCATTCAAACTGTCTAAGCATCAGTTTCTTCCCCTGCAAAATGAGGCTATTAAAACCTGTCCTGGCCTCTGCACAGAGTTGTTTGCACAGGTAGGTAGAACAGCATGGGGTCTTCTCTGGGACCCTCGAAATGAGCATGCTGGGACTGTACTTCCAGAAACTATGAGGAGGAAGCACTAACAATAAAATGTTATATTGATGCAAGAATTGTTATTTAAGGAATGTATTCCCTCATAATCATTTAACAAACATGTATTGAGCACTTAGTTTGTATGGGGTTCTATGCTAAGCAAAGGAAATAAGGTGGCAAACTCTTCACTGTCCAGGTTATGGTCAGATTCTGTTACCTGTGACAAAAACGCAATCCTATTTCATATGTGAAGAGACAGTAGAGAGGTTAAGGGTGTGGGTTAAGGACCTAAGCTTTGCAGTCAGATTGTCCTAAGTTCAAATCCAGTTTATGAGCTGTGAAAACAGTGTCACATTCAAAGAACAGCCATGAAGTCATGTAATGTCATGAAATGCTTGGCCCACGGTGCCTGGCGCAATGGGGGCCCCATGAGTAGTACTGCTGTGCTGCCATATGTCACAGTAGAGTCGACCAAATGTGTGTGTCACCCTCTAATCATCTGTAGAAACCCTAACCCGCATTGTGACATATAGGAGGTGGGCCTTTGGGTGGTGATTAGGTCACAAGGGTGAAGCCCTCTTGATGGGATTAGTGCCCTCCTAAGAAGAGGCACGAGAAAGATCATCTCCCTATTAACCACAAGAAGACACAGTGAAAAGGCAGCTGTCTGCATGCCAGGAAGTGGGCCCAGACATCAAATCTGCCATCTTGATCTTAGGCGTCCCAGCCTCTAGAACTAAGGTACTCAGTTTATGGTATTTTGTTATGGTAACCTGAACAGACTAAAATACCTATGACTTTAGCGAACTCATTTAAACTGTCTAAGCCTCATTACAGCAAACCCGTAATGTTCGCTTCAATGACGACACATTTGGAGATGACATGATGCTAATGCCCCAGTTTCCCCACAGAGGGGACCCTCAACCCACTCATCTCTCATGTTTAGTCTAAATTCCACCCAGCAGGTGAACCTGCTCTGTCCTCTCCCTTCAAAAGGCTGAACTCACTAAGGCAGGGATGCACCCCACACTGCTCAGAGCAGATTTTGGAAAAGGGACGGCCACTGTGGCTGGCAGTTACGGAGGGAGCATGGATCCTTGCACGTTGTAGGTGCTCAGCACACTTGGCTAAATGCCAAAAGAAATTACTGAAGATCTGATCATGATTACAAACTTCTTCATCTGCTGTGCACCTACTGTGTTCCAGGCACTCTCTCAGCAGGCAGGAAGTTGACCAACTCTAGTGACAGATTTGGGACTCCCGGGTAGGAGGTTACATTCTTGGGAGATTCAAGGCATATTTCATGAAACCTGTGGGATCTGTTCAAAATTTCCAAATGTCAACCTGCAGATAAGATAGATTTAGTAAATCATTTTTGTAATATTAAAGTTGGGGAAGCCCTTCTGTGCAGAGAGCGGGTGTCTTGGGGGCTGGCCTTTCCCTGCTGCGACTCACACACACTTATCAAAATATCACACAAGGTGGGATCTTGCAACAGGGTGACTCAGGCTCTGACCAGCTGCTTTCAGAACAAACTGAGGCTTGCTCTCTCCCAGGCATACCTGAGCTAGCCTCACCAGGCTCCCTGATATGATTTAAGAATTGCCACTTCCCTTCTTCAGCCATCTACCCAGGCTCTTAAACAGCCTTCCCCCTCCTACTCACCTGTTAATCACCCCATTCTCCAAACGGTGAAGCTTAACTCCTTAGGCTAGCATTTAAGCTGCTTTCCTTAAAAGCACCTGGTCACTGCCTGGCTCCTCCCCATGGGTATTTAATGGGCCAGAGACTTCACTGCTCCCTTGCCTCCTTCCCTGAGACCCTGCCCACACCATCTCCCCTGAGTAGCCCTCTTCCCTTCTCCTGCCTAGCCCTGTGCTGCTCCTCCCTGAAGGGGCAGCTTAGGGGTCCCTTCCCACTGACATCCCATTTCTTATCTCCTCAAGTGTTCAGATTGTGCTACATTTTCACATTCCTTTATAGGTCTATATAGATCTTTTTAAACAATAAATGCCTTTGGAACTCCTGGGTTGTAAAACTCTGTTAGATCGGGAACTGAATTGTGTGTCCTGTGGTCCCTAATAAGATATCTTGGATATTCTGGGTAAGTAATGAATATTTGTGGGATAAATTAAATTATTTCATGAAAATTTCCCTATTTATCATTGAAATGGCCTTTTTCTTCCACAGTCAGAATACAACAATTCAATATCTCAAAGGCTTTTGCTGATATCATTTTCTCAAGCACAGCTATTAATAATTTGCTTTAAAATGCCCATTTAAGTGCCCAACGTGAAGATAAGAGGTCTGCTTTCCTGTTGACGCTCACACTCAACCATAATTATCTGTCATAAGAGGCACAAAGAGGTGTGAAGATGGAAGCTCAGAAGGTCAGGTGGGTCACCTCAAAATCCTGAAATGGGGGACAATTAGCAGCAGCCTTAAGTGCTAAGAGAGAGGAGGGGCACTATTACTCTCACGAGGCCATTTGTTCTGAATGTCATAGAATTCAGTCTCCCTTCCCACATCTCACCACACACACACACACACACACACACACACACACACACACACACAGAGGCACACAGCGCCATCCTTCTCCCTGCTGGGAAGGAATATCCACAAATACACAAGCACTGATAGCCGAAACGTGCTTTTTCAAAGACTAGAACTACAAAACTGTGTAAGGATCCAGATGGGTCTGTCCAGCCTTCCTACACATGAGAGTCTCAACATAATTCGACCTTTCATTTATGGCTCAGGGTCATTTTCTTTGACATTATTTATTACACTGTGCAGTCATACTGTGATTTTCTCAAAAGCACTCTGTCTTTTCCTCTCAATGGCTAAAATGTTTAGTTTCTGTATCTGCTTTTCATCATTTTTCAGTCTCTCCATGACTGTCAGATTCTGTTGTCACTCCATGAAAGGACAGCCTGCAGAAGTGGTCCCCTGCCCCCAATAGCCAGATTTACAAAGGCCAGGAAACCACTGACCAAGTCGGTCAGCCATGTCCGAGCGTGATGGTGTGTTACCAAGGTAGAGAACAAGGGTCCCTGGTACATTTATTCTGGAAGGTCTGAGGCCTCTTCTTACTTATTTCTTGGTTCCCTAGAAAGAACCTGGTTCCCTGGAAAGTTCAAGGTGCAAGGACGGAAACTCAGTTCAGGATGAGGAGGGTAGGCAGCTCTGAACACTGTGAGCAGCAACTGAGTTTCAGCATGACCACATCATTCATCAATGCTACTAATTTAAATTGTATTGGGTTTACAGTTTTATCATATTCCATTCAGAAATTTGTTTTGGCTTTCTGTCTGTATATGAACTTGAATGCTTTTAAATAGCATTATAATATCCAGCACTGGGGATCCATAGATATCTTCCTGGGATAGTACCAGTGCCTGACATTTGATCTGCCCTCATGGGGAAGATTTATTTTTGACCCAGTTCTTGACTAGCAGTTGACACTTTTTGGGACAAAGTGATGGACAACAAACATTCTTGCCAAACAAAGGTTGGAGCCAGTGGTTGTACCACAGTATGAACATGTCTTAGGATGCCATAGAAGGATGTGGGTAGAAGAAGAAACAAGGTTTGACATAGCCAGAAGATTGTGGGAAATTCTTGCAATCATCAGAATTTTGAAGTCGTAGGCAGAGGACTCGGCGCTCATCAGCCCTAGTCAGAACAGAAGTTCTTCTGAACCAAGAATAGTCTCCATAATGAAGTTTGCAATGGTAACACACCATGCTCTTCCCTTTTCAGATAGAATAAATTTTATCAGAATCTCTGTGTGTGGGACATAATCTGTAAGACACCACCAACATTGAGTACATCTGTGTAGAAGTTGCAGGTTTTACGTATCCCGGCACACAAGATCGCATTTTAACATATCTGGTATGCCTTGTCCTGAAGTATGGCCACTCCAAGAGAAACAAATTTGATCTCCTCAAGAAAATTATGCTAATTAAAATCATGTTAAATAGAAAATTCTCTGTGTAGAGTCTGTATCAGTGATGGTGAACCTTTTAGAGCTTTCAGTGATACAAATGGCCCACTGCTGCGTGCCTGCCACAGGTTTGCTGCCACTGGTCTGTATAGAGCCTGACAGGTAATCAAAGAGTGTGCAGCCGAAAAGAGGGGAAGGGACTTAGAGGCTGATACTGACAGGGCATGTTCTTGGATTTAGTGCTACTGGAAGTATTTTCAGCTTTTTAAAATTTGCGATTAGTTCTGAGTCTTTCATTCTATATAAATATTCACTTTTGTAACTAATTTCATATTCACAATGCTGTGATCTGCTCCACTCCATAGGCTACTGCTTGGGGAACAATATGCCCAGATGGACCCAGATTGACCTCCTCTGCCTGTGCTATTTGGGTGACTGTTTCCCAGGGTCCACAGTGAGGGTTCATACTGTGAGTGGCTCAGTCACTTTTCTCATCACTGAGACACAATACCCAACTCCCACAAATTAAAGGAGAGGTTTATTTTGGCTTATGGGTAGTCCCTGGTCAGCTGGCTCCAAGACAGAAAATGGCATGGTAGAAGGCTTGTGGAGGGAAGCTGCTCACATCATGGCAGCCAGAAAGCAGAGAGAGAAGGGAGGAGCCAGGGAGGGAAAAAAGCACTTCCGGACCACGCCCCCAGTGACCCATCTCTACCAACCAGGCCTCACCTCCTAACAGCACAGTCAGCTCTGAATTCTTCAGTGAACTTGTTTAATAATGACTATAGCATACCCATGATCCAATCACCTTCCAAACACATGAGGCTTTTAGGGGACACTTCTGATCTAAACCATAACAGTGAGAAACACAGTTATGAGTTTTTCCCTCCACCCTGTAAAGGAAGAGACTGTTCTACAGGCTACAAGGTACCCCAATGTTGAGGTCTGAATAAAACCAAAGTATTTCACTTTCTAGAAGCTACTTCCACTCCTCGAGCCTGACCACATGACTCTGATCTCTACTTCTGCTGTCACCTCCCCTCTTTGTCTCTGACACTCCTGCCTCTCTCTTAGAATGACCTTTGATTTGGGGGGTTGTTTGTTTTTTTTGACCCTTGTGATTATTATACTTGGATGTTCCAGGAAAGTCTCCCATTTCCAGACTCTTTGCTCTATAATGGAACATGTTTACATGTTCTGGGGATTAAGATATGGACATTGCTGGAGACTATTACCTGTCTACCACAAACCCCAATTTTCTGTGCAATCCTAAATAAGCCATCAACCTCTCCGAATCTTCTTTATCTTATATATGATAAAGAATTGGACTAACTCATGTCTTTTATCTCTAAAATTCTGTGATTCTATAACCCAGCTCATCACCACACTTCAGTGAGATGGGAACTCAAGCTGAGTGCCATCTCTCTGCTTATGGGTCCCTGTGGAAACCAAGTAACAAGGAGGTGAGATTTTGTTTGGGAGCTAAGGATGTAGCTCAGGGGTAGGGCACTTATGAGGCCCTGGCTTCAGTTTCTAGCATCAAAAAAGGAAGAAGAAGAGGAAGAGGAAGAAAAAGGAGAAGGAAGAGGAGTGCAAGGAGGAGCAAAAGAAGGAGAAGAAAAGGTAAAATTTGTTTTGACGACATTTGGAAAATATCTGAAATATTTTCAGGAAATTGCTTTCTACTTTTTAATTTCTGTCTTAAGTAAAGCAGTCTCATGAAGCAAAGGTAACCTTGCTATTCTTCATGGACTTAGACTTGCAAATTCAGTCATCAAAACATTGTTTATTTTCCTTTAGATGTTCTACTTAGCTAACATAACACGTTTGCTGTCTCTGGTAACCCAGAAGTTGCAGCCATGCTAGATGCAATCGCTCTTCCCCCACCCACTCAGTGACATTCTGGTGGCACCCAGCTCTTACCCACATCTGAGTCTACTTCAGGCCTAAACCTCACATCCAGCAGGGCTTCCTCCTCCTGTCTGGCTGCACTCTCCAAGGGACCTGGAGTGGGGAGGGCTCTGCTCAGAGCGCCAGTCAGACGGAGGATGTCAGGAACAGCTGCACAAGTGGCTGCCCTTGTCTAGTGCCTCAAGGTCCAACCTGCTTGCTGCCTGTCCTCTGGAGAGGAACGATGCTGTCTTGAGGGGTGAGACAGGCTTCCTCAGAGGCCCGAGGCCTCCTCTCTGTACTCTCATCATTCAGGAGCACAGCAGAGCTTCCCTATCCAGCCTCCTCCACCCCATCTCCAGCCTCCAGCAGCTCTGCCACCCTACATGCCTAGCTCAGCCACTGATTCAGTGACCACCTGGCCCAGGGAACCACTGTCATCTCAGCCACAGTGACCTGCAGGGCTGCGGGATGCTTCACCACAAGCATCTCTCTTCCCCATGCCAGTTCTACCTTCTTACCTGCTGCCCAATGTGTGTGCTGCAGATGCAGACATCCACCCAGACAAGGGTACGCCAGGGGCTTTGTGCCAATCATCCATTCATTCGTAAGCACGCATCAGTAATCAGCTAGGGGGCAGGCGCGGCTGGAGGCTCTGGGAATAGAGCAGAGACTGAAATTCCTGCCCTCTGGGAGCTTTCAAATGCATAAGTGATATGAGAGAAGAGAAGAGGAAAGGGGACTGCACAAGGGAAGGGAATTAAGAGTGTCAGTAAACAAGTCAGCTAAGTAGGCAAGGGGGACTTTCAGTAGGTTGGTCAGAGAAAGTGACATGTCAGCAAAGGTTGAAGGAGTAAGGAAATAGGTGGAATATTATCTCAGGCAGAACATACCAGGTAGATATCTCAGAGGAAGCTGGTGCAAAGGCCCTGACACAAGACCTTATGCAAGGTGTCTAAAGAACAGAGCGGAGCCCAGGGTGGCTGGGACAGAGCGACTAGCAGGAGCATTAGGAGGTGAAGTTGGAGAGGTGAGTGGGGAAGGCAAAAACGGTAAGGGTCCTTGTAAACTACTGTATTCATCTGGCTTTGGTTGCTATGATTAAATGTACGAGGCAGGCTACTTTATAAAAAAAAGGTTTTTCTTTTGGCTCATGATTCTGGAGATTCGAGTTCTACAGGCCTCATCTGGTGTGGCCTTTTTGCTGGCGGAAACCAGAGACAGCACAGAGCATCACGTGGCGAGGAACTAGAGCACATCACATGTGTGTATCTAGGTGTCTCTCCTGGACTCTTCCTCTTCTCATAGAGCCACCAGGTTTCAATCATGGGAGCTTCCCCCAGGACCTTATCTAGTACTAACCACCCTCTAAAGGCCCTACCTCTAAACTCCACAGTCATATTAAGTTTCCACCCTCTCAATACCTCACAACAAGAATCAAATTTCAACACATGAAGCCTTGGGGGACACTTAAACCATATCCAAACCACAGCAGACACTTGGGTCTTTGAAATTTACTCTGAATTCAAATGGAAGATATTGGAGGGAACTGGGCTTCTTCCCAGAATGACATGATCTTACTTTTAATGGGATGCCTCTAGCTGCTTTGTGGACAACAGACAACAAGAAAGCAAGGGCAGAAGCAGCGAGACCAGTTAGGAGGCCACCAAGAGACCCAGGCAAGGGATGAAGGTGGCTTGGACCAGTGTGACAGCAAGGCAGATGGTGAGAAATGCTTGAATTCTTGATCTATTTTGAAGCTGGACCAACAGAATTTCCTGGTTTATTTTAGGACAAATATGAGAGAATGAGAGAAGTCAAGATTTTTGGCCTGAGCACCAGGAACAATGAAGTTGCTATTAACTGCGATGGAAGGAGAAGCGAGTGGCAGGGATGAGGGAGAGCGTGTTAACTTGGACATGCTCAGTTGAGATGTCTGTAGGCATTCAAGCGGAGGCATCAGGGAGGCAGTAGGTATATAATCAGCATCTAATGATATTTAAAGCCACAAGAATAGAGAGCCCAGAAATAGATCCACACAAATATAGTCAACGGATCTTTGACAAAGGAGCAAAGGCAATTAAGTGAAGAAAGAATGGTCTTTTCAATAAATGGTGCTGGAACAACTGGATGTCTATTAAAAAAAATGAAATAGACACAGACCTCCTTACACTTTTCACAAAAAGTAACTCAAAGTGGGTTATGGAACTGGGTGTAAAGTATAAAGCCATAAAATTTGTAGAAGAAAATATAGAATAAAATCTACATGATTTGGAAGCTTAAGGATGAGTTTTCAGATGCAACACCAAAAGTACAATCTATGAAAGAAAAAAATTGATAAGCTGGAACTTACTAAAATCAAGTCATGAGACTGGACAAAACCATCCAGGGAGGGAGTGAAGGTGGAGAAAAAAATCAGTCTAAGGACATTTCCAGAATCTCCATTAATAACTCTCTTGAACTCCCATGGATTTAGGTTGAGTTAGGGTTATAGATACAAATTTAGAAGTCAACCTAGATTATACTGGAAGTATCCATCAGCCCATATGAGATAACCTAGAGAGTACCCCAGGGGGAGGAGGGGAGACACAGAGAACCAAGCCTTGGAAATCTCCACCATGTAGTGCTGATCTGGTGAGCAATAGCCAGCAAGGCAGAATGATTAGGATAAGGAGCCAGGAGACAGAAGAAAGCCTTCCAAGAAGGAAAGAGTGATCAATGTGTCATATGCAAGTGACAAGTGATAAGGCTGAGGATGAACTACTGGATTGGCTACCTGTGGTCACTGTCAACAATGCTGTGGGGTATTTCGATGCCAAGGCCTGAGTTGAGCAAATTCAAGAAGGAATTCAAGAGAAGAGGTGGGGACCGCTAATTTAGGCAGTTTCATCACAGAATTTGTTGAAAAGAGAATCAGAGAATGGACAATATCTGAAGGGGAAGCCAAGTCCAAGAGAGGGCTTTCAGTAAATGGGAGAAATTGCACCAAGCTTGTATTTGCGAAAAGTCCAGCAGAGAGGGGCAACTTGACAATACAAAAGGGAAAGGGAGGAGCTACAGGCCCTCGGAGAGAGGAGAGAGAGAGTGGCCCACATTCAGACACTTAATACCACAGAAAAGAAAGAAGGCTCAAGTGCATCTGGGAATTTCAAATGTTACTTCCTTAACACGCAAGACTTTGTCTCGAAATAAAAACAAACAAACAAAGGGCTAGGGGTGTAGCTCAGTGCGAAGAACTTGGGTTTAATCTCCAGTTATTGGCAAAAAAACAAACAAACCAAAAAAACCCAACTAGATTTTTTTCATATGCTGAGGAACACACAAGGGTAAAGTTAAAGCAATGACATGGAATTTCGGAGAAAAATAAAATGATAAGCAAACAAACAAACCCAAGCATTTACTCTACTCTCTCAAGCTCTACAAACAAAAGTTTAGACCTTCAAGTCAGCCAATGATTCTGAACTGATATTTCACAAAATATGTATTAAAAGATGGTAATAGGTAAGTTATCTTTTAGCATCAAAGTTACCAAATTTCTTAATTTTTTAAATTAAACCTCAAATTATAGAAAAATAATTAATTTATCTGTGTTTTTCTTCACCCCAGGTACATAGCAAAAGCTGTGTTTCTAAAACATCTCCTGTTTCATCACCATATGAAACTGTTTGTAGAAAGTAGATTAGTGCTTGCATTGGCTTAGAGGTAAAAATGGGATATAAATGCAAATAAGCCAGAAGTTTTCTTTTGGGATGATGGACGTGTTCTAAAATTAGACTATGTAGCATATTAACAACTTTTAAAATATGCTAAAAGCCATCGAATTGTATGCTTAAAGCAGGTGAATGTGGTGGTATGTAAATTATATCTCAATAAAACTGTTACAAACAAAGGAGACTGTTCTGAGAAGACACGGGTCCTCTGGGAAGATGCTGCTCCCCCCAGCTCCAGGATGTCTTGCTCACGTCTCAGAAGCCACAGCTTGCCTTTGATGCTGCTGGATCTAGGAACTCCAAAGCCACCTGCAGAAGCTGAGCCTCTGCCCTGTGACATCCAAGAGTTTCTCAGATATAACAGAGTTTGTCCTCAGGTTATGTGTGGGAGCTGATTTCATCCATAATTACTGAGCAGCAAGCCACAGAGATTTTTATCAGCCAGTGAAGGGTGGTGTCTGGCACTCTTTGATTAGTAGCAGTCTTCAGAGATGAACAGATGGAATTCACAGGAAGAACCAAGGCCTGTTCATCGTCAAAGACCATTTTTCATTGTTATAACAAAATATCTGAGGCTGGGTAAGGTACAAAGAAAAGAAGATTGTTTAGATCACAATTTTGGAGGTCCCAAGGGCATGGCGCTTACATTGGCTCAGCTCTGGTGAGGGTCTCACAGCAAATGCCATCACAGTGGAAATACAAGAGGGAGAGATCACATGGTGAGACGAGAAGCTAGAGAGAGACAGAGGAGGAGCTAGGCTGGATCTTTCATAACAACCCTCTTGAGAGAAGTAACCTGGGTCCCCTGGAAATACATCAATTCCCTCCTAGCACAGGACTCCCAGTGACCTAATTAACTTCCATAGGCTCCACCCCTTAAAGGTCCCAACACCTCTTAGCATCTCCATGCTGGGGATCAACACATGAGTCCAACACAAGCCTTCCAACACATGAGCCCTTGGGGGACACACTCAAACTATAATGAAATCACAGTGTTCACCCAGCCAAATTTTCTGTGCTCACTTTTTTCCCCTTTACATAGGGACTCCCATTTTCTCTTTTAACTCTAGCTTGGTGCTTGTATGGGTTTGCTCCCGACTGTCTCGAGGACTCTGAAACTTGGTTCTGGTCCCTGCCCTGATTATGTAATGATAATCCACCTGTTGGATGATAGATCTATGTATGTGACATGCCCCGAATTGACACAGGCTCTTCTGAGTGAAACAATGAGTGAACTACCAAAGGGACAGATCCAGGAACTGTGGCTGGAACTATTACTAACCACCCAACCCTTCACTGTGGCTGCCTCTAAGGACACCAAGCCTCAGCAATGGCTTGAAGGTACAGGATGGTGGGGCCAGCTGATGACCGATTTTCTAGGTTTCTGGGTGGGCTCTGTCTCTCTCTCATTCAAGACAGCAGGTCTCCTGTCTGGTCCTGACCCCTCCATTTACCTTTGGCTGCCTGTGACTCACATCTCTTACCTCATCAATCTTTAAGCTCAGGGTTGCCCATCACTGGTACCCTAGACTCTTCCCATCAATACAAATCCTTTCTGATCTGAACAGGTGGGAATGGAGGCTCTAATCCTGACTCTTTTCTCTGGGCTTGCTAGGCAATTACCCTGGGCACCTCTGTATGATTCAGTGTTTTGATCTGTTGTGAGATTAGATGACTAACACAAAGTAGAGTTTATTGGCCCAGTGGTGCGCCCACCCAACAGTACGACATGTGCACACTTGTCCTTAGTTCTTCCCGTGGTCAGCGAGCTGTGCCATCGTGCTGGAATGGCTCTGGGGATCTTCAGGTTTGGCACCCTTTCTAGCTGCCTTCAGTACTGTTGTCTGTGACTCAGGGGTTGCCATTTTACTGTCAGGGACTTTTCTTTCATGCTATTGCTGAAGTTCACAATTGTCAGCTACCAATTCTGGGTAACAAACTTGCTTCCTGTTAGTTATTGTACTTAATTCCATTGCAAGCCGATTTCTCTGATATCAGAGCAGCCTGAAGTCCTAGCCGTATTTCCTCAACCCTGCTTGTCTGCAGCCCTCCATGGCTCTCTGCCCACACCAGAAGCAGAAAGAGGAGCTGCACAGCAGACATTCTCGTTTGTGGCACAAAACCCTTGTCCTCTGTAGGGACTCATTTCCCTTCCCAGCCCTAATTCTTTGCCCTTTTAAACCAGAGCTATTATTACTTCTAATTTGCATTGAATGGTCCCTTAGCAACCATCACACACTACATTCGATACCAGCTTGCTTCTAATACTGCTAGATTTACCAAAATCTTAGCTTTTCTGGAATACAACTTAAAATGCAACAAACAAAAATGTGATCAGCTTTCACCATATTCACTCACACAAATCTCCTCCTTTACTCGATAGCTAAACTACAGTAGCCAAATTGACTAGCAAACACATTTTAGGTGAAGCCTATTTATGCCTTTGCTGTCAGTAAAAACAGTCTCATAGATTTACTGTTCTTGAAACATTTTTGATCCGAAATAGTGCCACTGCTCCTAAAAATAAGGGAAAGTTTACATAACAGACAACACTTAAATAACTAGATAATTCATAATACATTTTCAAAACACATCTATTTAGACTCTGTTTTTTTCCAGAAAGGGTATAAGCAGTGGTGTGCTAGGAAACTTGCTCCTGGAAGGAAAAAAGAGACCTATTTTGTAGCATTTGCCTATATCCATGATGTAAACCTTTCTGCAAAGGCTGATTCCAATTGTGTAAAAAGGCACTCACAATGATGCACAGATCGTCATAGGCACAGAGGAAAAACAAATTCCTGGGCCCTTGAATCTGTTACTTGTTAAAAGCATGACTTGTGTTCTCTTTTGAGGCAGTCAGGGACTTAATACATTCCTACCAGCTTGCACCACCAGTGATACACGCCCAACGGGACGGTCACACATGTACCACCAGTAGTTCAGAGCCACCCAGAAGCAAGACCTACAAATCATGGCCCAGCATGAACGTGTTGAAAGTGGTTTTTGCTAACGCCCTGGCTCTTCACTTGGGTCTACAGATGCCCAATAGGTAACTAAAAGCAAAACAAAGTTTGACTTTCGTTTAATATTCTCTGTTACCTTGAAACTTTGGATATGGGTATGGTAACCATTTTTCTAAAAGTTGGCAAAACAAGGTTGATTAGCCCTAAATTTACCCATCCTATCTCATCCTCCTTTGAGACTAATGATACTAAGAGTAACTAAAGTAATTTTCAGGATTTACAGGTCTATCCAATTATCAGTTTTACAATGCTCAGTTCCAGACTCCCTCCCTGAACCGATGCCTGGAAGTCTCCAGCCACTGTCCTAAACCTGTAGTCGCTTGGCTTCCAGGATGAACAGAGTCTCACAGATTAGCTCATGGCGAAATCACCCTCCTAAGAGAAATGAGCATTTCATGGGAACCAAAATGCCCTTTAACTGCTCCAGAACTATGAAAATCATAGCTAAAATAATGATCAACCAGACTGCAGCCCATCTCAACGAATCCTTACAAACTGGCCTCATGTTTTCTTGTGGTGTTTTTTTGTGTGTGTGTGTCAGGGGAGGTGCTGGGTGTTGAACTCAGGGCCTTACAGTTGCTAGGCAAGTGCTCTACCACTGAGCTAAATCCCCAGCCCTCTGGCCTCATGTTTTGGTGACCAGGCCAGTCTGCTCTTCTTCATCACAGCTGCTGCTCTAGCTACTCAAACTGGACTGCTGTCACTTTTTTCTTGCTTTCTTTTCTTATGGGGTCATTTGATTTTTATCCTCACCTTAACTCCTAAGGGCAAAAGATTCCTACCATTTTCTTTTACTTTCCAATTATGGCTTTTGTCTGTAAACTTGTACTGTTGCTTTAGTTTAGTTTCTGTTACCACTAAAGCAAGGACCACACCAGCAATATTCCATATCTGACAAGCACAGATTCTAGCACACCATTGAATGCCAAGCTAAAAAGACACATAAAGTGCATCAAGATAATATAAATACTCTGGCATGGTGGTGTAGCCCTGTAATTCCAGCTACTCAGGAGGCTGAGGTGGGAAGACTACAAGTTGGAGACCAACCAGGGAAGATCTTGCCTCAAAATTTAAAAAAATAAAATAAAATTTTTAGGGCTTGGAATGTAGCTCATTGCTTCTGGCTTCCACTACCATCGCCCCCCAAAAAAAGAAAAAAAAAAGGAAGAAAAAAGGAATGAAACAAATATAAAAGTATAAAATAGAGTCAAGACGTATAAAATAAAGTCAAGAATTTATAAACATTCATACTATAAAACCCTGTACACATGTTTAATAGTCACATTTGGCTTTAAGAAACTTCCAGCACAGAGAGGAGACCCTTACCTGGTCCACAGTGCTCCTAAGATAAAAACAAGCCGCATGCTGAGAAGTCCCATGTTCTTGCTCTCAAGTAGGTCACATTTCTTTTCTTGAGAGTCCTGTAAAGCAAAGACTGTGTCATGGAGTGAATGTCTTCATCAACAGCAGGCTAACGATGTGACCTTAGGACTGCAATTAGGCAAAAGCAGGCAGAGTCCAGGCCACATTTCCACCCTGCGGCAGTTCCAGAATAATCCTCCGCCCATGGGCGCGTGGAGGTATGCCACGGCCTTGGGGTGATTCTCCAGGCTTTTGCCAAACACCAGCCTGTGGGACACTGAAATTGCTCTCCCACCTGAAACACAGTTACTGACCATAAAACCCAATCCATCAGCCCTGACAACCTGGGCAGAGGAAAGAACAACATTCTCTTTGGGATCTACCAGGGGCCCCTTAGGAGGCCTTGCTTCCTCTACTCAGAAGTGAGTGATTGCTGGTGCAATATTCACAGCATGTAAAGAAATGCAAATACTAAATATCTAGGTTCTGATCTACAGTGGCACAATGATTTTATTGGTCCAAAAGGAGAGTCAGGGAGTGACAGTTGTGTAGTGAACTGAGAATTTTCTCAATTTTATCAACCTCCTTCCCGAAGGTCCATAAAAAGAAAGAGGGCACTTCCTCATTCCCTGGCATTTGGAATTCAGTGAACACTATTACTTTAAAGATAAGCTTTTACTGAAGAGTAATGTACATGCAGAAAAGCTCATAAACCATAATGAGAAAAGAACCAGGATATCCATACTGGTCAAGACGTAAAGTATCGCCCCCCAGCTGCTCCCTTATGCTTCCTTCCAGCCATTATTCCATAACCACTGACACCACTGATTCCTTTTCTCTGCTGTTGAACATTACATTAATGAACACACGAGCAGGGTTTTGTGTCTGGTCTTTCTCACTCATCACTCTGAGATTCATCCACATGGTTACAAGCAGGTATAGACTGTTCGTTCTTGCTGTTGTATAGTACTCTAGAGCTTGAAGATATCCCAATGTGTCTATTTTACTTTCAGTGAGAATTTGAGTTGTTTTTAGTTTTTAGCTACTATTAATAAAGCTTTTATGACTATTCTAGCAAACGTCTCCTGGTGGACATAGAAAATATCCTCTTGGGTATTTGCACAGGAGAAAATTGTTAGGTTGTATTGTGTTGCTTTAGTAAATACTGCAATAAACTTTTTCTGAGTGATTGTACCAAAAAGGTAATATTTTACTCATTTAAATAAGCACAAACCTTTTAAAGCATAAGTAGCCCAAGTTGAAGTTGTGACAAATATGGTACATTAATATAGAGTGTGTAACACAACTCTGTGCTATCTAATATCACTGGGCACTATGAAATAAATGTGTTACTTCAAAGCAAAGATTTGAGGTTAGCCATTAGTCCAAGAAGCAGAGGAATAAATATTCATTCAACAAACAAGAACAAGCCCTTCAGGGTATGTACAGTAAGGAAAGGATTTGTTTCTCAGAAGAGGCATTTCTAGTAAGACAAGGAACAAGACGAGCATGACTTCCGCCCCCTATTGTTCACCACTGTATTGCATACAGTAGCCAATACACCTAGACAAGCGAAAGCATTTAAAGATGTGTGAGACTTAGAGAAGTACAAAAGAGGCAGGAAGACTATTTCTATTTGCAGAAGATATGAGACTATATCTGCAAAATCCTAGAGAATCAATAGAACTAACTGAACAATAATTCAGCAATGAAAAATAAGGTAAAATTAAACTTTAGAAACAAGAGTCTTCATTACACCATCAATAACTAGTTAGAAAATATAATGATAGTGCAAACCCCATTTACAAATAGCAATAAAAAATGAAATACAGTATGTAGGAATAAGCAATAAGAAATGTGCAAAATCTAAATGAGAAAAACTTCAAGCTCCCGATGACAGAAAAGTAGATTTGAACAAATGGAAAAACAACTCTTGTTCTTGGGTAGGAAAACTCTACATCATAAAGATGTCAGTTCTTTCCAAATTAATTTATAAATGTAATGAAATGTCAATAAAAGTACCAACAAGCATTTTTTATCAAGCTAGGTAGGCTGACACTAAAATTTATACGGCCGGTCATAAAAGATCACATACTGTATGGATAGATTTACATAAAATGTCTAAAATGGGCGAATTTATAGAAACAGAAATCATAGTGACTATCTTAAGACCAAGAGAGGGTAAAACAGAAAACAGGAATTGACTGATAATGGGTACAGCACTTGTTTTAGAAGAGACAAAAATGTTCTAAAATTAGATGGTAGTGATGGTCACAATATCCTGTGAATATACTAAAAAATATTGGTTTGCAAACTTTAAGTGAGTGAAATATATGATAAGTAAATTATAATCACAATAAAGCTTTTAAAATTTTTATACAGAAATATAAACATATAGAAATTATAAGACAATAAAAAGATGGGAATAATAATATATTAAAATATACATTAAAGCCTCTGTAATTAAAATAGCGAGGTACTAGTGAGTGAATACAAAGGCAGACTAATGGAACAGAATATCAAGCTTAAAATAGACTCCAGTATATATAAAATATAGAATACAATAAAGGTTGCATCTCATATCCACCCAAGCACTAGAAGAAAACATAGGTATATTTCTCATTAACTTGAGTATAAAGAAAGGCTTTTTAACTGAGGCACAAAAATCCAGAAACAATACAGGAAAATACTAATAAACTTACATTTATAAGAACAAATATTTTTTTCATGACAAAAGAACAATGTAAACAAAGTCAAAAGGCAACTGATGCTTCAATGGTAGAGTAGTTTGTGTAAGACCAAATATTCTGTAGATAACTACAATAAAACCTGGAGAGAATAATTTTGAGATTATCTAAATATAACAATCTAAAGGTACTGGAAAGGGGTCAAGAGTAGACAGAAACTGGAGAGGTGTTTACCCTTGAAAGAAGTAATTTGTGCTAATGAGTTTTTGGTTTTCACAGCTCCTCACTCAAGGGCTTCTAGATCTCACCCAAGGGCACCTCCTAAATTCTAGAAATCAGATAGAAACTAGCAGTCTCCCTGGCTTGGGGAATCAAAGGTTGATGCTCAGGGATATTATCACCTCTGAGAAGTGAAGGGGGAAATCAGTGAAAGAAGAGTGCCACAGAGAAGGTGCTTCAAATAAAGACTATAAATTTCTCAATGCTTAGGAACTATGCATGTGTGAAACAGGCTCCAAAGAGCTATATATAGTAGTCCTAAGGTTAAAAAAAATTAGCCAAAATGTCAGCTGTTGCTCATCACAGCTAAGACAAATTTGGAAATTTGAGTTCAGCCAAGTTCATTGCCTGCTGAAACAGAAATTTAAATCTCTTCAGAGAATCTGTAACAGAAGCCATAGCCTATAGAACATATTGTTCACAATGTCCAGAATATAATAAAAATCTTTAGACATACACAAGTCTATACACACATACCCCCACAAAAACCCCCCAAAAGTAGTACCCCATATGTAAGAGGTAAAGGCAATCAATGGAGACTGGTCATAATATAATTAACATGTTAGATTTATCAGATAAAAAATTTTAAAGCAGGAAGTGAAACTATGCTCAAGGATATAAGAGAAAATAAGCTTATAATGAAAGGGCAGATAAATCTCTGTGTGCAAATAGAAACAAAAAGTTACAATAAAAATTATGTTCAAAATTGTATGAAATAAAAAATTCACTGGATGAATTTAATTTCATATTGGAAATTACAGCAGAAAGAACCTACAATTTTGAAAAAAGATTAATCTATATAATCCAATCTGAAGCGATAAAGGGAAAAGATGGGGGGGTGTTTTTCAAAATCTCAGTGACTTGTGAGACACCATCAAAAGGTATGATGTACACATAATTAGAGTTCCAGAAGGAGAGAAAAAAGAATGAAGCAAAAGTTTTTTGAGAAGTGATGACAAAATATCCCCAAACTTGGTGAAAGAAATAAACTTCAACATCTAAAAGAAAACAAATAAACAAAGAACCTCATTAAACCCCAGGCCATATGTATATGGACATCACAATCAAACTTCGGAAATCAAAAGTAAAAAAGAAAATACAAACTTGAATACAGCAAAAGAAAATGATAATTACATACAAAGGATTGATATTATGATTGATGGTCAAATTTTTATCAAGTATAATGGAACCACACAAAGTGTTAAAAGAAAAAGATGAGGACACAGAATTCAAAATCCAGAAAAAAAAATCTTCAATAAAGGAAGTGAAGAATATATTTTCAGGCAAACAAAAACAAAATGAATTCATTGCCAGTAGATGATACTAAGAAATGAAATAATACACAGCAGAAATCAATGAAACTGAAAAGAGTCAAACAATAGAACTAAAAGAACCAAAAACTGGTTCTTTAAAAATATGAATAAAACTGATAAATTCAGGAATAAAAGCCAGGTGTGGTGGTGCACACCTGCAATCCAGTATTCTGGGAGGCTGAGGCAGGAAGATAGCAAATTCTAGCAATTTAGCAAGACCCTCTCTCTAAATAAAAACAATTTAAAGGTGGGGATGTAGCTGAGTGTGAGACCCTGGGTTCAATCCCCGGTAAAACACACACACACACACACACATACTTACACACACACACACACACACAAGAGTCAGGAAGAAAATCAGATCTTGCAGACATTCAAAGGACAATAAAGCATTATTATGAATAACCTTATGGCAATAAACCTGACAATCTAGATGAAATGGAATAATCTCTTGAAAAGTAAAACTGACAAAAGAAATGCTTCTGGCTCTGTACTCACTGAAAGTATTATCAAGTTGAAGTATTATCAAAATTTTCTCACATAGGAAATTCCAGAGACCCACATGGCTTCTTCAGTGAATTCTATTAAATATTTCAGAAAGAAATAACATCAAATTTGAACAAATTCTTTCTAAAATCAGAAGAGAAGGGAAAATTGCCTAAATCACTTTGTACCTCCAATATACCTTCGATACCAAAAAACTAACAAAGTCATCCCAATAAGAGAAAAACTACAGAACATTCTTCATGAAGCTAAATCCTCGACTACTAGCAAATCGAATACAAAAACATGTACGAGAGACCACACACAAAGTGAGTTTTTTAGAATAAAATTATTTAACATATATAAACCATCAGTGCAACCCAGATATTAATAAAATGATAGAGAAAGCAAATACGCGATCATTTCGTAAGCAGAAATATCATTTCACAAAGCCCGGCGGTCACGCACGATAGTGGCAGAATATCTATCACCTGCTTCTTTCATTATCAATGAAATAATGTGTATTCTGACCACTCCTGTTCAATATCGCACTGGAGGTCCTCGGCTGGCGATGGCGACCCTTTTAGAGCTTTCAGTGATACCAACAGTTTGTTGCAGAATACGTGGCATAGATTTGCTACCACTGTCCTAAGCAATAAAATAAAATAAGAAAACAAAAGGCATAAAGATTGAAGATAAAAAAATAAAATGCTGTGTACAGGTAATAGCTTACATGAAGATTCCTGAGGAACGTTCATAGAAACCACTGAATAAGTGAATAAACTTAGCAAGGTCACACGGTATGAGGTTGATTTATAAATATCAACTACAGGAGTTGAGGACTTAGCTCAGGGGTAGAGTGCTTGCCTAGCAAGTGCAGGGCCCTGAGTTTGATCCCCAGCAATCCTCCTCCAAAAAAACCCAGCTACATTTCTCTTACCAGAAAAAATAGCGGCATACAAAGTTTAAAAAGTAATTCTATTTCTAATACTATCTGAAACATTAAATGCTTAGGAACAAAGTTAATAAGAGCTGTTTAAGATCCCTACAGAGAAAATTACAAATTTAGAAATCTAAATAAATGAAAGCTCAATATTTTAAAACACATATTTTCCTTGAATTGATCCACAGAGTCAAGGCAATCCTAATCATAATCCCAGCAGGTTTTCAGAGACTTTGACAAACCAATTCTGAAATTTATATGAAAATGCAAAGGACCTGGAATTTCTAAAAGGATACACAAAACATGTCTCACAAAAGTGATATTCAAATATGTAACAATACTGAGGAAAAAGAACAAAGCAGGAGGACTCGCAAGATCTGACTTCAAGAGCCATTAGTCAAGCTAATGTGATACTTGCGAAACTTTGTACGAATATATTAATGAAAAAGAATAGACAGCCTAGAAATAGATCCACACCTACAAGTTTACTTAATGACTAACAAAGCCACCAAGACAATCTAGTGCAAAAAGGAAACTCTTCATCAAAGGATGTGAGAGCAAGTAGATAACCACATGGAAAAAATAAATCTCAAAAACAGTCTCAATTTCTGTCTCAAACCATACACAAAAATTAATTCAATTTTTAAAAATGGACTAGAGACAAGTACAGATACTTCCAGAGGAAAGCAAAGGACTGACAAGTAAGCAGAAGAATTGGGCATCATTAGTCAACAGGAAAATGAACTCTGGAACCCCAGAGGATACCACTACACAGCTATGAGACTGGCTGGGGCTAAAAGATGAGCAGTGCTTGGCAGGAGAGAGCACAAGCCCCAAGAAACGGGTGGCCTTCTGCTGCTCCCTTTGCCTTCTTAACTGGTATGTGGGCCTCCCGAGGACACAGTCTCCGCCCTGGAGGAGCTCCCGGGCGCGTCCTCAGGGCCAGAACTACTCCATACTGTGCTTTTCACAAGTACAGAGAGGGATCCTGCACAGGCCCAGACTTGTCCTCAGGGGCGGGGCGGGGTGGAGGGGACTCGGGTGCTGCATGCAGACCGCTGCCCTCGGTTTTTGCCTTGCCAAACGCCCTGACAGGACTCCCTGAGGCTCCACAGGACAAGTTCCACGCGCTAGCTAATTAGGAGGCAATCTGAGTGGACTAAGAAACGAGCGGTGGAGCAGCCGAGCACAGTTCTGGGTGTGTCTAGGCGATTGACTGATAAACCGCAAATTGAAGAGGGAAGACACGCCCCAGACGTGAGTGGCATCAACCAGCAGGGTTGTAGCCTGGATGGAATAAACAGGGAAAGAAGGAAGTCTTTCTTTTTGCTTCTTTGGAGGCAGATGCTCTGGTCTTTGCTCTTCACCGCTTTCGGACGTTTGTCTCCAGCTCCTTCAGACCCTTCGGTTTTCTGACAAGGACTTGCACTCGACTCTGCAGTGAGCTCCAGGCTTTCGACCCTCGACTAGATCTTCTCACTCTCCTGTGCACAGATAGCCATTTTGCATTCGTCGACCCCTGATTCTGCAGGTGGTCATTTTACGTAAGCCTACTTAGTAAGTACATAGAGTGTATATTAGTAAATGTATCATATATATATATACGATCTGTCTCTCTAGTGAATCCTGATACATCCCACCAGACAGGACCGCTATCTGCAGTTGTGCTGTTAACTAGCTCATGAAACCTAAAACCTGACCAGCTACTCACAGAACCACGACACGTGGTCTAAGGGTGAGTTTTTCTCGAAAGCCCAGTGTTCACACCATTCGCAGGGCAGGGCTCTTTGGTGTCAGGGGCCTCACCACCAGACTGGACTCCAAGAACCAGAACCTCAGGTAGCTTCTCTCCACGTCCCAGGCAGATCAAACCAGGGCTGCCCGCAGCCTGTTTCAGCCTCACAGCTTCACCGTTTGCAGCCTCACAGTTTGAGCAGCTGAGCAGCCTCCCTACTCCTGACTTGCCTTTCCCCGTCCCCACCTCACCCTCCCTGGCGGACCCTGCTGCTGAGCTCACACAGGGCCTGCACCCACCCCACTAAGTGGACCATGCAGATGGGTCTCACTCATGGGTGTGGATGTATTTCTCAGGGCAAGAAACTGTCCTGCTTCATGCTTGTCTTCTCTCTCACCAAAAACATACTGGCTTCAACCAATGGCCTTTCCTATTTCCTCGCTCCTTCTTTTGTAGGTAAAAGCTATGCAAACAGAGAAAGGTGCTAAGCACTTGACATTAGTTATGGAGATGGTGACAACAACACGTGTTATCAAAGAACCCTGGGCCACCTTGGCCTGGTTTTCCTTGTTAAAGGACAAAGTCACCAAGTGACTCAGCTCCAAGTGGTGGTGACATGTGGACACCCTGGTCCTGCCAGCAGTGGACCTTTGGGTCAGGGAGGAGAAATGGCAGAAGTTGTGTCCTGGGACGGAGCGTGTTCCACTGAACTGAAGGGAGTGGCCTTATCATTGAGGAGCCCTGTGTGGTCTCTTGTGTGTGTGTGTTTAGTTTCTCCTGCAG
>PVJO010007994.1:15193-78163 GCA_004026905.1 Hystrix cristata | reverse complement strand
CACCATCCTCCTTTTATATAATATCTATTACACCTCTTTGTCCTTATTTACAGTTATGGTTTCTCATATCAGAGAAACAATTCGATGTGTACTCATGAGTGTCTGATTTATTTCACTTAAGAGTATGTTCTCAAGGAACATCCATTTATATACGAATGACTCTAGTTTATCCTTTTTTATGGCAGTGTAGTACTCCATTGTGTAGAAAAAACACATTTTCTTTATCCATTCGTTGGTCGTTGGGCATTTAGGTTGTTTCCAAGACTTAGCTATTACAAATTGTGCTGCTATGAACATGGTGGTGCAGCCACTATGGAAATCAATATGGAGATTCCTCAAAAAACTACAACTGGAGGTTCCATTTGACCCAGCTATTCCCCTACTGGGGATCTTCCCAGAAGAATTAAAATCGTCATACCACAAGGACGTATGTACACTAAATTATTGTTAATAAGCACTCTTTGTTCCATAGAACCCAAGAACTCACTCCTCCACTCTAACTAGATTTTCGTACCCAATAGCCAGCCTCTCTCACTGTACCTTTCCCAGGATCTGGTAGCCACCATTACACTATTTCCATGAGTTAACCTCTTAAAATTCTGCATGTAAATGGAATTGTATTTGCAGGACGTTATGTTCAGTGAAATAAGCCACATGTGAAAGTCAAACACCTTCACATTCATTCATGTTTTCTCTCTCTTTTTTTTAAACACGGAATTTTCTTTTCTTTTTCTTTTTTGGGGGGGTGGGGTGGGGATCAAACTCAGGGCCTTGCCCTTCCTAGGCAGGCGCTCTACCACTTGAGTTAAATCTCCAACCCCATTCATGTTTTCTCTATATCCTGCCAGTACTTGTTACCTTTAGTCTTTTAGAGAATAGTCATTCTTTTTTTTTTTTTTTTGGTGCTGGGGATCGAACTCAGGGCTTTGTGCTTGCGAGGCAAGCACTCTAACCACTGAGCTAAATCCCCAGCCCCTGCAGAAGCTTTTTAGTTTGATGTAATTTCATTTGTCTATTTTTGCTTTTGTTTCCTATGCTTTTGAGGTCTTGTCAAAAAAAAAAACTTGTTCATTACAGTGTCTCAAAGTGTTTGTCCTATGTTTTCTTCTAGTAGTTTCATAGTTTCGTGGCTTATATTTAAGCCTTTGATCCATTGTGAGGTAGTTTTCATACACAGAGAGAAAGCGGGTAGACCTTTAACAAGCTGGAGTCCTGGCTGCTGTGGGCTGCTCTACTCATCAGCAGCTCCTGGGTGCTCCTAATTCTGTTTCCATGGGGTTAGAAGTAGGGGGGATCCTGCAGAAACTTGTGACTGGGTAGCCCCTGAAGCTGTAGAGGACACAGGCTGTGCGGCCATATGTGGTGCCCCTGGTAAGACAGACTCCATTCTTACATTCCTCCCTGGGTTTTCTTAGCCTTGTAGCTGTCCTCTACTCATTTCC
Source organism: Hystrix cristata (assembly GCA_004026905.1). NCBI lineage: Eukaryota > Metazoa > Chordata > Mammalia > Rodentia > Hystricidae > Hystrix > Hystrix cristata. The sequence continues at coordinate 76,721 of PVJO010007994.1, read as the reverse complement.
AACTCTTCCCCTCCCCACCCTTGCCTCCTAATTTTTGTACCATTGTGTCCTTAGCCATGTTTTCTCTGCTTCTTCTAAGGTTAAATTCTGCATGACCAGAGGATTTTCTTTTAGGTAGTCCTTTGACATCAATATACTCCACGTTTGTGGTAACAGTGATACTTCACAATAAGGCTTTTAATCTGTCAGCAACGCTAGTCCCTTGAACTTCCTCAGATTGCTCAAAACAGCACTTTTCTCCATCATCTCTGAGACAGAGCTAATACTGTTCACCAGCTATTCCTGGTGCTTCGTTTACTATCCAGGCTTCTTCCAGTTGGGCGGGGCCGTGTGACTAATTCTTGGCAACGAAAGTCGAAGACAAGTGTTGGCCTACTATTTCCAGAATGAGCTTCTGGATGGTACTTAAGCTGTACCTTTTCTTTCCCAGGTGATCATGAAAGCCAGGTGATGAAATGGAGACATCAAAAACAGAGGGAACCTAGATCCTTAGCTCTAGATGGAGGACAGAGGTAATGACTTGCGTCTGATCTGTGAAAGCCGAAAGTGAAGCTTTGTTATGCCAAGCTCCCGAAGTTTGGGTGCTTATTTTCATTTCAGCAAACTTCATAGTAACTCCTTTCCCCACATTCCTTCCAAAACCTGTACCATTATTACAAGTTCTATGGACAGCTCTTTCAAAGAAGGGTAAGGAGACCAATGAGACTGGCATGCAGTATTGTGAGGGGAAAGGAATAGGACAGGAGACCAGATCAGAAACAGGGCCAGCTCTTGTACGGCCTGGTAAACAGTTATACGACTTCTGACTTTTACACAGAGAGATGGGAAATGTCATTGAGTTATGGACACAGGAGTGACCTGACCATACTTACATTTTAGAAGAGTCACTTATTTGGGGACTAGGCTGGGGGGGGGAAGGTGAGGGCAAAAGCAAGGTGTTATGATTTGGATGTGGTTTGAATGTCCCCCCAGCACTCATGCATCAGAAGTTTGGCTCCCAGAGTGACAGTGTTGCAAGGTACTGTGGACTTTTGGGAGTGGGGCCACCTGGGAAGTTCATAGGTCAATTTTTGTGGGCCACGCCTTTGAAGGGACTAAGATATTTCTTGTGTGATCCTGGTTAGTTTTTGAAAGAGGATTGTTATAAAAGCTTAAGCCTGGCCGCACCCAGCTTCTCTCTGGTTTCCTGTTGTTTTGAGTTGCGATCCTTGCCTCCCACTTGTTTCTCCACCATTTGTCATGGGACCCTCATCAGAGGCTGCACCATGATGTTTAGGCTTTCAGCTTTTACAGCTGTGAGCTCAATAAACCTTTTTTCTTTGTAAGGTCACCCATCTCAGGTATCTTGCTGTAGTAACAGTAAATTGACTAATACATAGAAAGACCAGTTGGGAAATTACTACAAAAACCTAGGTGATATATGATGGGCTCAGACCAGGGTGATATCAGTGGAAGTGATGAGAAGTATCCAGGTTATGGTTGAGTTGAAGGATTTCTGAATGGATCAGATATAAGGTGTGAGAGGAGTCAAAAGGGCTTCAAGAATTTTGGTGTGACAAACTTGGATAATGGATTTATCATCTATTGATTTGGGTAAAACTCCTATGAGGAAGATGTTAAGGTACATAAGAAGCCAGCAATTTGGTTTTGAGCATGTTAAATTTACTTCCATATTAGGCCTCTAAATGATGTTATATATGAATTCAAATGATATGTAAACCCTTTCTCTGCTTTATATATTCTTACTCATCCTTTAAGGCCCCCCAGCTTTGATGAAGCATTTTCCAATTGGTCAAACATAGATGATGACTCCTTCCTTCATGCTGCAAGGATGTCTTCAGTAGACTTCTACAACAGCATTTTGTTCGTGTATTGTCATTACTGCCTTTTATCTCTCTTCCACAATAGACTGGGAGCTCCTTTAGTTTAGGGACTGTTTCTCATTCATCTTGTATTTGCCAAGGCCTGGCTTATGGTATGGTGGGCACTTGAAATATGTATTGAATGAAGCATCCAATAAAGAAAGAGAGGAGAAAATTTCCATAAGGTGGATCTTATAGAGGATAGAGATTGGAAGTGGCTATACTACTTATTGACTTATTAGAAAGCTAATTGGTGGCTTCTACCACAGTAAAACCCTGAATGCCACATGTCGAGGAGTCAGGAGTAAGATGGCATTGCTATGTGACTTTGTTTACTTTTCATTTTGACAACTTTGTCACACTTCTCAAGTGTTTTGTGATGAAAGGTTTCTAGAATTGTACCTAAAAGAAGGTCCCCTCCTTTTCTGGGAGTAGGTGCAGTTTTTAGGGAGGCAGATTTTGGCTTAGACTTACTTCTATTGGAGAAAGCATCAGAGTTAGATAGATGTAGGGGCTTGGATCTCAGCTGTATCCCTCACCAGCTGTGTCATTTTCTTCATTTGATATTGTTTCCTCATATGTAACATTTGAAATTATGTGGATTAAGGGAGATCACGTTGGGAAATCATCTACTGTACTGACTGACATAGTATTTGTTAGGGAAGAGTATATTATGGCTTGTGTCTAAATGTCCCCCCAGAGCCTCATGCAGTCATAGGTGGGGCTTTTCAGAGGTGATTGGGTCTCAGGAGTGTGATGTGGGATTAAATGTGTGTGATTACTAAATTAGTCCACCGATTGGTTTGACATAGCTCTGGGTGTGGATAACAGGAAGGCTCCTCCTGGGTGTGGATGGCACCAACCAAAGATCAGGTAACCCAGTAGAGATAAAGGGGAGAGGCTTGCTGCTGCTGCTTTGCTACATCACTGCTTTGCTGCTTTCTGCTTGCCATAGACTGTTTCTCCTCTGCGATGGCCCTCTGCCATGCCACCCTGCCTTGGAGCCAGCCAGCTATGGACTGTAACCTCTACCAACTGTGAGCCGAATAAACCTTTCCTCCTTTAATTTTGGGAGTCAGGTATTTTGTCTCGGCAACAAGAAAAGTAACTAAGACAGAGTAGATGAAAGAGAAACAATACTGGGGCAAGCCAAAGATGGAATGAGCTCCCCATCACTGGAGATGTTCAAGGATATACCATACCTTGTGGGAACAGCCAGCTGAAAATTGAGATCCTCTCCAGTCATGAATTTTATAATTTGAAGAATCTCAATCAATTGAAATGTAGACATGAGGGTTTTATTTTATTTTATTTTATTTTTTTGTGGTGCCAGGGATCGGACTCAGGCCCTTGTGCTTGCAAGGCAAGCACTCTGATCACTGAGCTAAATCCCCAGCCCCGACATGAGGGTTTTAATGTGTGCTCAGAGGGGGTCTTTTTGGAGCCACTAGTCTAAGGGTGAGAGGACGTGTGTGAGGGGTGTGTGTGCACAGCAGTGGCATCTTGCCTCAGGCACATTCCCTTCCAGTAATCACGTAAGCTCCTGAAGTGACTGCATTATTTGTTTTCTTTTTGAGTTAGTCAGCTGGGGCCTCCCATGCTAATCTCTCATTTACTACTTTGCAGTTTTTGCATGATTGATTCCCGTTTGGGGAGAAGACTTTCAGAGGAGGCACAGATAGAGTATTTTTTGGTTAGCATGGCTTTTCTGTGCCACCTGCCACATCCTTTGCAATTTGACCTTTGAGGCCGTCTTGGTGCCACCTCTCCCCAGTGTCTTCCTCACATGGCTACTCCCATTGTCAGCTTAGGGCTTCGTCCTTGTCCTAGCCTCTTTCAATAACCTCCTCACGAGCTTTCTCCCCCAGTGACTGATTCCTCTTGGCTCCATTCTGCACTCAAGCCCTTCACTGTCTCACAACGAACTATCTTGCGAGCTCTCTCCCCTCAAGTGTATGCTCCTTCAATCCAAACGGCTTCTAGCCTTTCCCTGTGTAACCCCGTGGTGGACTGACTGTGGTCAGCTTGAGGGGGAGCGCCCAGCTGGACTGAGTTGGTGTGGTTCTGGGCGTAGAGGATCCACCTGAGGATTGTTGCTGACACAACACAAAGGAGAACGGGAGCAGAACATAGTTGCCGGCTGTTTCCCAGGAGAAGCTCTGCTGCGGCTGGTTCTCCGCAAGGGGACTCAGGTGTTCTCATCGAGGAAGAAGCTCGGGGCCTTGCCGTTGTCCAGCATGGCTGCTGTCGCTTCGGGGGAGCTCCAGTCTTCATCTCTGCTGCGAGCGTCGTATCCTGGTTCCAGTGTAGATGTCTTCAGCCATCATCTGCGGACACGGACGTATATGAGACAGTGCTGTGGGCTCCCAGCCCTTGAGTGGATCTTTCAGGTCTCCAGTGCATTAGGTAGACGTTCCGCACTCTTCCTGCATTTGGCTGTGTGTGTGTGAATGTTGTAACTTGTCCTATATTAAATCTGCTGTCTTGCAAACCATTGACTCTAGAAAAGTAACTAATACACCCCCTTTTGGCAGGTACTCAGTCTGTCAAAATCCAATCTATCTTTAAAACCCAAGGTCAGATACCCTTTCCCTTAAAGCCAGGTGTGAGGAGTTTGACTTTGTGAGTCTCTTTGTGTGCCCTGATCACACAGTGCCTTTTGTCAGAGTCTTATGTACCCATGTATTATTTCTTTTACAAATCTGTAAGCTTTATTTCTCTCATCAGTAGCAACATTCTCTCCATATCTTTTCTCATTTCAAAAACAAACTTTTTGTCTGCCATCATTTCTCCTCTAAATCCTGAACTCATTTAGCAAATAAACCCACTCAAGGTTTGTGTGGGTTATATGGAAAAGTAATTTTAATATCTGACATCCTAAAAGCACAAATTATCTAAGTCATTTCAGGGACTAATAGACAATGTAGAAATCTGAGTGAAAAAACTCAGGACACAAATGATTGACTTTACCAAATGTTGCCTAAGTGTACTTAATTAATCAACGAGGAACCACATTTGCTCCCTTGGTTCCCCTTTCTTTCCTTTAGAAATGCCAAGCCGAAGGGAAAGTTTGCTTAACTACTGCTTTGATTCATTTCTTAGCTTCTGAGCTTGACTAGTTTAAACCTTTGGTTTGTTCTTGGGGATTACAGGATTTTTAAGAATCGAGCCATTCTTTAGTTCATTCTTTAGAATGTGGGCGTGCTTCATGCGTTTCATCTCTGGAATTTACAGAGTGGGCTAGCACAGAAGCCAGAGATGAGGCAGCATGAATTTCTATGACATGAGAGGACAGCAACCCACTACAGTTCTGACAGCTCCATCTTCCTGATGTATGGCGAGCCTCTTAGAGACGAGAGCCCCAACTGCAACCCCAAGCTCACTTACTTGTTCCAAAGTGCCAGCACTGCAATTAAGCCTCAATACTGAGGTTTCAATTTAGAAAAAAAAACCTCATACATTAACATCTTTTGTGTGAAAAGAAAAATAACATGCGTGCCATCAATTTGAGACTTTTTCTCCCATGCGGCACCTAATGAGTTGAGGTGGAACATGAAGGGCCAGCATGCCTTACTGGACACACAACCACCAAGATTATGTTTACTAACACCAACATCGCTAACGTGTGATGAAAGACTTTCAGGGCAGGGTGCATACATATCCAAGTGCAGGACCCTATTCCACAAGTTATGTCCAGAAAGCTTTGATGAGAATCTGTAGATGCTGCTTAGGTGTCAGCTGAGCAAGCGACAAAGTGATCATTTTGTGTTCCACTAACTGTAAACATGTTATGAGAGCGTCTTTCCAATTAAATGTATTATTTATTGTGGAATTCTGATTATGTAAATTGCTTCAGGTTCACTTAGGTTTATTAAAGTAAATGGAAATGCTTATTCCAGACACTTAATTCAAAAAATGTACTCCCTATCCCAGCCCACTGATCAGAAAATGGCTATCGTGCCCCACAGGACAAATGATTTAATCATCAGAATAGCATTGTAAACCTTCCAGCCTGGGGGTAAGAAGACACAATGGAGGTCAAAGTTTGAATTCTGAAACCAGACTGCTGAGGTTTGAATCCCAGCTCTGACACTTACTAGCTGTGTGATTTGAAGCAGGTGATCAAATTCTTTGTGCCTCAGTTTCCTAATGTCTCAGTTGTGATAATAATAGAACTTTGTCATAGAGTAAAATGAATGAATACATGCAGAATACCTAAATGGTTGCTGAACACACGGTCGGTGTTCAAGCTGTGGAAAATCTTATGCTTCTGGAGTTAGGTGGCTGTTGGGTAGTAAGAAGGGAAGGAAGACTGTGGGTCACTGGAACAGGCTGACCTTGCCTATAGTTCCTAAGACCAGATTTGGTCAGGGGCAGGAGCAAATGTATAGAAGTGTTCCAGAATCCAAGCCTGGGGGAGATGGTGCCTGGAACGTGTTCCAAATGTGTCTGCTTCAGCTTCAAGCTCCTAAAGCCTGGGAGATGAGAAAAGCCCTTTTCCTGCACAGAATCCAGGAAGGTTTTAAGACCTCAAGTAGTATCTGAACAACTAAAATAACCGACTTCTATTGATCATAGTTCGTTTTAAACTATTAATTACCTTCTTAATTTAGCTATGGCCGTTTCTGAAATTACTGACCACCCATCATAGGTTTTTTTTGGGATACTTGGGGCACGATTACTGGTTTACCAGAAGGGTGTCAAAAATCTGAGTTATGTGCTCACTTTGGTAGCACACATACTAAATGTCCGAGTCACACAGGACTACCTTGTCATCCCAGCCTGGAGTTTCTAATGATTCGACCTGGGACTTTATTATCATTGTATAATACAAATGTTTCAAATGGTTTTGTTCGGAGCTTTCACTCCATGTTGAACCAACTAATGTCTTCCCTTTACTTTCTAGTCACATGCTCAGGGCAGTTTCTATAGCAGCAGTGTGCGCATTCATAGCCTGCTCTCAGCAACTTTGTCTCATATGTTGATGTAGACAGGGTGCTGATTCACAGTGGGACACAGAACAAAATACAGTACAGAGTTTCTTCATGTTTCCGGCTTGGTATGGTAAGGCATAGTGTGTTTAAAACCACCAAACACTCTCTATCTTTGGAGAAGTTCAAAGGAGAAATTCAGCTCAACATATTGTTTCTTGGCTTGAATGAGGCTGGATATCTGCCTCTCACTTGGAACTGGATTCCAGTTCCTGATTCCCTAGAGGGCTACCTAGTGCATGCTCAAAGATGTAGTGATGACACTGACAATAAGCTAGGAGTTATAAGAACCATTTCATCCAGCGAGATTCACCAGACCACTGAATAGATGGGCTCAAGATGATAATGTACTCCTTCCTCCGGGCTTTTCTTTCTTCTTTTAAATATAACAGCTTAATTAATTTATAATTGATGTACTATAAAATCACTCTATCAAAGTGCATAATTCAGTATATTTGGTATATTTAGAGATGTACAACTGTCACCTCCATCTAGTGTCAAATCATTTTCATCACTCTGAAAGGAGAAAGGGAAAACCTATATCCATTAAACACTTCATATTCTCCCTTGTCATCCACCGCCCAGCTTGCCAACCACTAAACTACCTTCTGATTCTACAGATGTTGCATATATATATATCTCTCTCACAGAAAATGTGGCCTTTTGGGGCCTCTTGTGACCCACTTCTTTTACTTAAAATAATGTTTTCAGTATTCATCCATGTCATATCATGTATCAGTCCTTCTTTCTTCTTGTGGATGAAAAATATTTCCTTGTACAAATATGTACCATTTTGTTTGTCCATTTACAAGCTGAGTACTTATTCTGCCTTTTGGTTACTGAGAAAAATGCTGCTATGAAAATTTGTGTTTATGTCTTATCTTGTGCACATCTTGCGAAACATCTGATTTTAATTCTTTTGGGTATATGCCTGGGAGTAGAATTGTTGGGTTACATAATAATTTCGCATGTACTTTGTTGAAGAACCACCAAACAATTTTTCCTAGATGCTCCACAGTTTAAAATTTTCAGGAGTAATATATGAAGGCCCAATTTCTTTGTGTCTTCACCAATACCTGCTGTTTCCCATTTTTTCAAATCATAGTCATTCTAGTGGGTAAAATAGTATCTTTGGAAAAAGCTTTGCTGTGGTATAGTTGACATATAAAAGCCATACATATTTAATGAATACAGTCTGACAATTTTAGACATATGTGTATTCTTGAGAAACTATCACCACAATCAAAGCAATGGCCAAGTCCACCATCTCTAAAAGCTTTCTTATGCTTATGTTTTGTTGTCATTGTTGTTGTTGTTGTTGTAAGAACACTTGCCATTGAATTTACCCTCTCTACCCTCTTAACGCATGTTTAAATATACAGTACACTATTTTTAACTGTACAATTTAAGTCCCAGAATTCATTCATTTTGCAGAACACAAACGTTATACTCATCAAACATCAACTCCCTATTTTCCACTCTTTCTGGTCCCTGTCAACCAGTATTCTATTCCTAGCTTTTGTGAGTTTATTTCAGGCATGAGTTTATATGTAGAAAAGCCTAAAGACTCCACAAAAATTATTAGAATGAAGAAATGAATTCAGTAAACTTCCAGGATACAAAATTGACATATGAAAATTAGTTACATTTTTATCACTAGCAACAAGTTATCCAAAAAGTAAATAAGAAAATAATTTCATTTACAAAAGCATCAAATAAATAAAATAATTAGGAATAAATTTAACCCAGGTGAAAGACTTGCTACATGACATTGACGGAAGAAATTAAAAAATGACATTACTACATGAAAACACATCCTGTGTTCCTGTCCAAGAAGACTTAGTATTGTTAAAATGTTCACACCACCCAACAGTTCACATGTGGATTCAATGATCTATGGTTCCAATGTTATTCCCATTAAAACCCACTGGCATTTTCTCATGAATGGAAAAACAATCTAAAACACATATGGAACCAAAAAAGAACCAAAATAGCCAAAGTGATCTTGAGAAAAAAGGATGAAGGTGGATGGAGACTTCATGTTTTCTGATTTTAAAGTGTCTTATAAAGGTATAATTAAAACAGAATGGAGCACATAAAGACAGACATGAAGATCAAATGAACAAAATTGCCCAGAATAAACTTATGCATATACAATCAACTGGCATAAAACAATGAGACTAAGAATATATGGTAGGGAAACAATAGTCTTTTCAACAAATGTTGATGGGAAATATCCACATGCAGAAGAACAGAACTGAACCCCTATGGTATACCATAAACAAAAATCAAGTCAAAATGGATTGAAGACTTAAATATGAGACCTGAAACTGTGAAACTACTACAAGATGACAGGGGAAAACTCCTTGTTAATTGTCTTGGCAATGTTTGCCATAGGTATTACCAAAAAGTATAGGCAACAAAACCAACATGGGCAAGTGGCATTACATCAAGCTGAAAGTCTTCTGCACAGCAAAGGAAACAGTCAGGAGAGTGAAATGACAACCTGCAGAATGGGAGAACATGTTTGCAAACCACATGTATGATAAGGGCTTAACATCCAAACAGACAAGAAACACTTAGAACTCGATAGCAAGAAAACAAATAAGTCAATTAAAATAGGTTAAAGAGTTGCACCAGGGGCTGGGGATTTAGCTCAGTGGTTAAAGTGCTTGCCTTGCAACCACAAGGACCCGAGTTCGATCCCCAGCACCAAAAAGAAAAAAAAAAAAAAAAAGAGTTGCACCAAAATTTCTCCAGAGAAGACATACAAACAACAGGTATATGAAAAGGTGCTCGATGCCTCTAGTCATTAGGGAGATGCAAATTAAACCACAATTAGATATCAACTCTCACCTATTAGCATGACTAAAAAAGACAGAAGATAGCAAGTGTTACCAAGGATGTGGAGAAATTGGAACCCTTGTAAACTGGTCATGGGACTGTAAAGTGGTATGGCAAATACTGAAACCATTATGGAAGTTCCTCAGAAAATTTCAAAATAAACCACCATATGATTCAGCAATCCCATTTCTGGTCCTGTATCTGCAAACACTGAAATCAAGTCTTGAAGTACAGATCTGTACTCCCTTATTAATTGTAACATTATCCACACTAACCAAACTATAGGCAAAAACCCAAATGTCCGTCAAAGCGTAAGCAGATGAAGAAAACATGGTACAGTCATACAACAGAATACTGGTAACCCTTAAAAAAGAAGAAAATCTTGCCATTTGGAATGACAAGGATGATCCAGAAGGACCTTAGTCTGAGTGTTATAAACCAGTCACAGGATAAATACTGCATTACTCCACTTAAATGATACATTGTTTTAGCTTTTATTTGCATTTCCTTAATAACTAATGATGTGGGTCTTTTTTCATGTATTTTTGATTGTTTATATATCTGTTTTGGATAAATACCTATTCAAACTCTTTGCTCATTTAAAAAAATTGGGTTGTTTGTCTATTTGTCATTAAATTGTAAGACTTCTTTATATATTCTGGATGCTAGGCCCCTGTCACATAGTATATGTTTTATAAATGTTTTGCCCTAAGTTTTGAGTTGTCTTTTCACTTGTTTGATAGTGTCCTTTGATGTGAAAAAATTTTAATCTTGAAAAAGTCCAACTCATCTTTTTTGTTGTTTGTGTTTTTCATGTCACATGTAAGAAATTCTTGTTGAATCCAAAGTCATAAAGCCTTACCCCATTTTGGCCTCCATCATTTTATAGTTTTACTTCTTTTCCTATCTGAACAGTGTCCCCCGCCACCACACCTTTCTTGCCTAATTGCTCTGGCTGAAACTCACAGTATAATTTTGAATGTAAATGACAAAACCCAGCATCCTTGTCTTGTCCCTTAGGAGAAAACCTTTCAGTTTTTAACTGTTGAATATATTAGTGTGTGTTTTTCATTAATGTCTCTTACTGAGGAAGTTCCTCTCCTCTATTCCTAGTTTGTTGTTTATTTTTATTATGAAAGAGTGTTGGTTTTTGTCAAATTTATTATCTGCATAATTTGAGATAATTCTGTGATGTTCCCCCCTTAATTCTATTAATGTGGTATATGACAGTGATTGGTTCATATGTTGAACCAGTCTTGAAATCCTGGGATAAATTCCACTTTGTCATAACGCATGCTCCCTTTAATATGCTGGTTGGTTCTGTTTGCTGGTATTTTGTTGAGGATCTTTGTATCTGTGTTCATCAGGGCTATTGGCATGTATTTTTTTTTTTCCTGTATGGCTTTGGTATCAGGCTAATGCTGACTTCGTAGGATGAATTAGGAAGTGCTTGCTATTTTTGGGGGGGGCTACGGGGAAATTGGGAAAGATTGTTGTTAGTTCCTTAAATGATTGATAGAATTCCGTAGTCAAGCCAGTTGGCCTTAGAGTTTTCTTTGTTGGGATGTTTTTGATTACTGATTCAATCTCTTCACTTTTTATGCTCTGTTTAGATTTCATATTTCTTCTTAAATTGGTTTTAGTAATTGATGTGTTTCTAAGAGTTAGTACACTTATTTCCTTCATCAGTTTTTTTCTTTTATTTATGAAAAAATGAAACAAAATTTCACAACAAAATAATAAGAAAATAACAGCAGTTAATAGCCTGTGTATGGTTATCTTCAAAATAGTTACTCAGAACACAAGACATAAACCAAAAAGATTCTTGCAAAAAAGAAACAGGTTGTAACACAAAACTTTCTTTCCAATGATCAAGATAAACTAGTAATATAAACAGAACAAATTAGCACATATATTAACATATTTTTGAAACAACAAAGTTCTTGAACAATATTTGATATTACACCATTTGTAGGCACTATGCCATATACAACTAGTCACACATTCAGCTTCTGAAGAAATGGGTATCTGGTAGAAATATAGAAGGTGAAACAGACTTTCCAATCCAGTATTCTTATACTCCTAAACTAGGAATGAACATTCAGGAAGAAAATTGTGTGGCTAGAGTATGAGCAGTTGGAAGTTTGAATATTCATTCTTTTTTGTCTTTTTATAAACTCTCCCCAGATCCTGAAATAAGTACCATCTTCAGAGTAAAAATTGAATTCAACTACTTTCTCACTCTGGGCCAGTCGTTATCTCTGGCTGTCTTCCTCAATTGTGATCTTGTCTTCTCTGGCAAATACAATAGATTAGCTTGCTTGACTCCATTCCAACCGCAATTGTGGTAAGCTGTACTAAGTGATAGAGGTTGGAAAGCTAAAACTACATTTCCTGAACCCCCTCACAGGCTGGATTCCACATGCGACCCAGCCTCTGCTAAGCAGACAAACCAGCATTGGAGTTGGAAGGGGGAGAGAAGCTTTTGTAGTTTCTGATTTTTGATAGTGAGGACAGACTTGGAAACTTCTGCTTCTTCTGACTTAGCAGTAACGCTGGTCTTAGATTGCAGTTCCTAGTTTTATGGGCACCAAAAGGCCATTCATGGGGTATCGACATCACTTATGTAGATAGAGAGAGAGGCAGTGTTGTCTTGCAGCCAGACTTTGTAAGGATCTTGGTAGCTGTTGAGGTAGTGGCTTCCTGATGGTCCTGCTGGTGCCAATGATGTGCTGTTATTTTGGGGAAGAGTTTTGGGAAATTTAACCTAGAGTCTGTTCTTCTGATGCCTTCAGTAATTTTTAAGCATGCAACAGTTTCTAGTAGCTGTAGCAGAACTCTACATGCCACACAAAAGCTAAAGGAAATATTTACGAAAACCAGAACTAACTTTTTACCTCAAAACTCTCCAATGGCTTTCCATGTGACTTGTAATGAAAGTCAAACTGCTGGCTTTCCTTCCATTCTCCTCTAGTTCTTTTGTGGAATCTCTGCTGTTCCTCAAACGCACCAAGCAGGCCCCCACCTTGGGGCCTAGCGTTTACTCACTGTTCCGGCTCTTGGTGTACTCTTCCTCCAGATAGGTCCACGGCTCAGCTTTTTATTTTAATCTCCTAATCTAAGGTAGGCCAACTTCACTCTCTATATTACTATCTTGATGTTTTACAAAGCGTGCATCCCTTTCTGACTACGTCTTTTTGTGAACCATCTGTGTTTTTTTTTTTTTAAACAGGGTCTTGCTATGCAGTCCAGACTGGCCTTGAACCAGGCTGGCCTCGACCTTGCAGCAATCCTCCTGCCTCAGCCTCCTGAGTGCTGGGATTACAGGCATGTGCCATGCCTGGCCTCATCTCTTTTTTTACGGCAAAATAACTTCCATGAGAGCAGGGACCTCTTCTGACTTTTACAGTGGTTCCTAGGAAAAGCAGTGACCTACATGTGTTGAGAAAATAGCTAGGAATTCAAGAGATGCAAGAAGAAATAAGAGACTGGGCATTTTTGAGCACTGCTGGGATATTTAGGGAGTGTTAAAAGGCAAAGCACCAAAGACTGAAAATTCAAATCACCTGAGAAAGGTGCAATTTCTGCAGAATATTCTTGCAATTGTGAAATAGAAATGATATATGCAAGGAGTGTGAAGAACAGCTAGACCCATGTCTGCTATGAGTTTCATTGTATCATTGGTATCCAATCAGAATGCTCATTCCCGACCTACTGTGCAGCTTATTTTAGGTATTCTTGCATCAAGGTGAGTACTCTGTACAGTGTGGTCATCAAAGGAGGGGGTTAGGGTTCCCATCACTGTAAATAACCACTCTGTGAGCCACCGTGTTCAGCCTAACACCAGGCATTTTCTGGGATGGGAGTAAGAAAGAGAGAGCCGATGACTCTACCTGCAAAAGGGGCTAGATGAGATACTGTCCAATGACAATCAGAGAGCTGGCTAGGAAAGGACAAGCTTGTCAGATTCCGATGGTGCCTATTTCCTGGAGAAGGGAGAGGCCAGGAAGACAGAGAATCTGAAACCACAGTCTCAGTGAACAGGAGACTCTGAAGTGCTTTGGAAAGGGAGCAGACTTCAATGTTCAACCTCCCAGCCCCAACTAGTAACAGTTGTCAGGCCACGGAGAACATAGGCACCAACTAAACTAGCCAGAACCACTGCTAGTGCCCCTTCTCCAACCCCCCCCGTGGCTCCTGTGCATTCTCATTACTGCCAACTACTGTCACATTTACAGTAGCACTCTCAATTCATGATCACCGGCTTCATCTGGACTCTATACTGCTTAGCATTTCTACTCCGTTTCCCTAGCCAGCTATCTAATTCTCCCTCCACAATGCCATTTTTCATCTTACATGTGCCTCTTAAACATCCTCTTCACAGAAGATTACCTGTGCCCCGCTACTTCAGGGAGAAAACAGAGAACACTGAACTCCAACTGGGGATTCTCTCAATTTCCTGTGACCAGACTTCCAGCTGCTCACGCCACTTTCCAGCCTCTTGTCCTTTAGATGGAGTTTGGGATCACTGATTAGTTGTGGCCGAGCCATCTAACTGCACAACACTCCCCTATCTTGGTGCTTTTGTCCACATGATCAAACCTAGCCAGGGGCTGAATTGGTCAGAAATTTTCATTCATGAAGCCAGGACAGAAGGAAACATCAGGTGCTGTGATGCTCATTTTCCAGGTTGCTCGATCCCCTGCATTAGAATTTCCAGATGCATTTGTTTGAAACAAAGATTTCTTCCACTTGCTCACTCCTCTACTGAGGATGTCTCCAAAGACCACAAGTTAATGCTCTTCCCTTAAAATACGTTTATGTATCCTGAGTTTTGAGGGTCACTGGTATTAACCATAGCTAAGTTGTTCAGTGAAAAGGTTTCAGAGTGGGCTTTCTGCCACAGATGAAAGTGGACCTGCCTACATGATGATTGTGGTTCTTAAGTGCAGCACAAACCAGGGCATCCTCTTACATCATCTTTTCATCAAACAAATTTAAGTACTCCTGACACCATCAAAACAAGCATACACATTCAGAGCCTTCTGTGATGCATAGAGGGACATACTAGTCTCCAACTTCAACACTGTAAAGGACTTCAACTGTGGGGATATCACAGAACTGCAGGAGATATTTAAATTGCTTTTGAGAGACAGAACACACCTACAGAAAAATGAATAGAATGTGAATATGTGGCTTAAGGTGGGCATTCATGAAATAACTGCTAAGTCAAAGGGAATTTGACCAGTTCCCTGGAAGTCCCTTCTGTTTTTTTCCCAACATTACTCTTCTGATTTCTATATATAGTTTTTAAAGAATGCTTGTTTTCAACTCTGTAAAATTTGTTTCACGCAGTATACATTCTCATGTTTCTAGCTTCTTTGACTCAGTGCTTGCAAAATGCATCCAGTCTGTTGTATTTAGCCGAATTTGTTCATCTTCTTTTTCGGTATGATAGTCTATTCATGAATACACTATGCCTTATATAGCCATTCAACTAGTGTTTGGAATTTGGGTTGTGACCACTTTGGGGCTATTACATGCAACAATGCTCTAGGCTTTCCGGGTGGCGTCTCTTAGGCACACGCGCATGGAATTCTCTAAGCCAAGAATCTAGCTTCAGCATTACCGAGTCTCATTGTAACCATCACTTTAAACCATTTAGGATGCTAACATAGAATATTTTTACTTATTTCTAAATATCTACTAATTTCTTTAACTCTAAGAGTGAGTTAGTTATATTTTGGTTTTTTCAATACTATCTCTGCATTTCTAATGTCTGCGTAAGCATTATGATTGGGGAGCCTACTGTTCATGGTACTGATCCATTGGGCCATATGCTCCTAGAGTTTGTATTCTCTTTTTTGTTGAGTGTAGGGTTTTATATTATCTAATAACTGAAATTCATTATTGTGTCTTTGATAATGCTGCTTATTTTTGTTTATTCAAACTTTCAGTTTCTGAGAGTAGTTAGTTAAAATACCAGTTCTGATTACTAATTTCTTCTGACAGCCTGAAAATTTGTTAACTAATGATGTAGTCTGAAAATACAAGAGCGAAAATTGCCAGAACTATGAGAAGAAATAAGCAATCATCATTGGATATTTTAACATGCTTCTCTCAGTAACTGAGCAAACTAAGCAAAAATCAATTAAGTATATAAACAATTTGAAAAAAACATTAACAAGCTTGACCTAATGGAATATCTATATGCATATTTCTAACTCTCACTCAACTCTAACCTTTCTCTCTATCTCTGTATCTATATTTACCAAAGAGCTGAAAAATCAGATTTCTCAATACATGTGCAACATTTGCAAAAAGTGACCATATTATTTCTGAAAGCAATCTCAACATACTGCACATGATTGAAACCATGCAAAGCATATTCTCTGAGCACAGTAGAAATCAGTTAGAAATCAATAACAGATTACTAACTAGTAAAATCTCTACATGTTTGAAAATGGTCAATTTCAAATGACAGATAAAAGAGGAAAGCAGGGTGGATATTTGAAAATATTGAACTGAAGAACAATGAAAACACAAAGTAACAGAATTTGTGGAATGCAGTTACAATAGTAATCAAAAGGAAGTATGGAAGTTAATGAGCTATATGTATTCTTTCCAAGAAGTTGGGAAAAAAAAAAGACAGCAACATCAATCCAACACAATTCTGTAGTTGGAAAATTAAATGAAATATTAACTTTGGCAGTGGTATTAAAATATTAAGCACCAAGGAACAGTTCTAATAGAAAATGTACAAAACGCTTTCACACAGAAAACAATAAAAGTTTATTGGGAGATATGACAACAAGTAAATACAGATTTCATATTCATAGATCGAAAGATTCAATATTGTAAATATGCCAATATTCTCTCAATTTATTGTTAATGCAATTGAAGCACAAATTCTAACAGGTTCCATTTTGTAGGATTTATCAAGTTTGATTGAACATTTAAATGGAAAAGCAAAGTTCAAGTGATACTATTTCTGAATTGCATTCCTTGATTCTTCTAATGGAAAAGTGGAATTTGAGGTGATGGTCATTTATGGTGGATATATGTCCATGGTGTTTCTACAAAGAAAGTCAACAAGAGTTGACAGCTTAGATTTAAGCAATTTCTAAGAGTATTTAGATTGGTGTTGAATTTTTTTTCCACAATAAAAATTTGTTCTAGAAAAAAAAAAAGAAAAGTCAAGAAATTCCTAAAGAATGTAGGAGTATCTGCCAAATATCATAGAAATTAAGACAGTGAAGTCCTAGTCCAAAGATAGTTAAACACCTCAATGAAATAGAATGGGAAACTTAGGAGCATCTTCTCTGAAGGATCCCTTATTAGGCGTCAGCTGTAGCCTTGTCATTTGGTGAAGACATGGTTTACCTGGAAGTCTTCTCCAGTGGAGACTCAGTTCTCTTATATGTCATAATGCCATAGGACTAACAGGTGGGTCTTCTCCAATTCCATACTGCTTTTAGGCCAAATAACATCTGCCCTTTTGAAGTTTATACCATTTTTCTATATCATCTTCTATGCTTCCTTCATGTTGACACCTGATGAACTCCTAGTCATTTTCAGTTTATCATAGATTTAGGGGTCTGGTTCATGGTCCAGGTCGTGATATTTCTCTCTGCCCCATCTTAGCATTTTTGTGATGAATTCAACATCCACATGACAGTCCAGTAATTCGGCTTTCCTATCTCCAGTGAACTTCGCTACCCTGTCCTAATCACAGTCTCTCACAGACACATTTTGAGTTTATTCGTCACTTAAAACTACTCTGCTTCTACCAGCGTCCATGCAAATATGCCAATCTTTGATTACAACCTCCTAGCCATCTTCCTTTCTCATTCTTTTTTGCCCCCTCCACACCTGGTTTTTGATGCAAACAAACTGAGCTCATTTCTCTGCAAGGCAAGAGATTTTGAGCTTGCCACCAGACTTTTGCTAGACATTAAACTTTGAGGGCCTTTGATATCACAGACTATGCCTTGTTCTCTGAGTCTCTAGATCAATATCAGGTATATTACAGGTTCTGTTTTAATAATTTTTATGTTTGAGTGAAGAAATGTGAGTTTCGCATCTCTTGTTACTTCAATGTTGTCATAATGATACCCTGGGAAAAGTAATACAATGGTTTTCCAGGATTTAGAGAAGCTTTTCATCATAAAACAGAGATTAAATGTAGAGTTAAAAAAGAGTAAGACTCTTATTTTGTGTCTTCAATTAGCTCCAAGCCAACTAGATTGCTGTAAAGGCTGCCCAGAGACTTGTCTTCCTGATATTGCTTTGGCAGGAGAATACTCCCAAAACGGATCCTTGAATTTATCAACGAGTCTTAAGAGAGCAAGAAACAAATTTGAACTTAATATGCACATAACTCTTGGAAGTCTGAGTAGTTGGCATACATGATGGAGATTGATTTCAAGGAAACATATCTGGTTTGAAGTACACAGAATAATGTGTAGATAAAGTTGCATCAATGTCATTGACTTTCCTCAGCCTTACACTGAGGAGCCCCAAAGCCCAGCTCACCAAAAGGCAATGTTGTTAGCCCTAGTGCACCTGTGAGGAGACTCGCAAAACACTCTCGAAAGCTAACAAGTCAGGAAAAAAAGATTCTAAAGAAGTGCCATCACCACTGGTCATTGCTCTTACTGTACGTAGACAGAGAAAACACTACAGGGAAAATTAGGGTGGAAGCTGGCAATTTTTCCACAGGGACCACTTTCTCAATTTTCTTTTGCTCTTCCCCCAAACCAGGAAATTAGAGGAAGCAGCTCTGTCCTTATGGGGTGCAAATACGTTTGAAATGCAAACACAGTCAAGGGAAGCCTCTTGTGCCTTCCTTTCCCAGTTCCAACCCAGTTCAGGCTGGAGACTCAGAACCCCGCACAGCTCCAGCGAGCCCACAGCTTAGGTCAGGGAATGTGAGATGTGTGGTTTCTGTTTTCTTCTCTCACTGTGGCTGTCTCAAACTCTGCCTGGAAGTCATCGAGAGCACACAGGCCAGGATGCAACAGGAGGACCCCAAGGCAGCCAGCAAAGGCCCCGAAAGAGCACAGTCACACAGGTAACAAGGCCAGCTCTCCTCTCCGGCTGTCCTGGAGCTTTCTGTCCTCCAGCCCCTTTGGCCACTCACGTTTTAAATCTTGACCAAAAGACAAACACCGATGGATGGGAGCCAAGGAATGGTTGGGGTCTGGACAATGTCAGGCTTCCAGGGATTGATTTGCTGGGGGCAGGGTGGGTGCTTCTTAATTTAGAGGGCTAATTGTAGAAAAAGGCAAGAGAAGAGCAGTGAAGAAGCTGTCGTGACTGTCCTGTAGTATTGCTACATCTTGAGGTTGAACGTGGTGCTTGGCACATAGTAGGCACTCAGCAAAATAAATAAGTATAACTGACTTTGGGAAAGAGCTAGAAGTCACATGGTGCCAGATCCGGTGAATAAGGTGGATAGGGACATGCCATCATGTTTTTGCAGCATAGAAGTCTTTTTTGTTTGTTTGTTTGTTTGTTTGTTTGTTTGGTGCTGGGATCAAACTCAAGGCCTTGCATTTGTTAGCCAAGCGCTCTACCACTGAGCTAAATCCCCAACCCTGAGTATAACTAACTGAGTGGATGAGCAAATGACTGTAAGCAAGGATAATGCTTCAGTGGTAACCATGGGCAGACTTGCTTGAGAGCCACCAAATAAGTTGCTATCACATAACTAGCGAGGCCATTTCGTGTGGCTTTTTGTATGCAGTAGAATCTACAAAAGTTTCCTCATAGGAGTTTGGCATGGGCAGAGTCAGATGTTAGGAAGTTGAATTTGGCAATACTATGAAGAATAAATCTGTGTGGGAAACATGAAAATCAGAGAAAAGTTAGAAGCAAAAGTTCAGGGAAGAAGTAATGAAAATAATGATAGAGTTGGTAAGAGTATGGAACATTCTCATCTGCCACTGGGAGTGTACTTTCTCCAACTACTATGGAAGATAATTGCATTTCCTAGTAAAGTTGACCAATGTGACAGAGATTTAATGCCCAGGAATATGCTCTTGATCAGGGCTGTTCAACCTTAGCATTATTGATATTTCATGGCAGGTAATTCTTGTGGATTCTATACTGAGGATTGTAGGATATTTAGCAGCATAACCTGTACTCCACTAGATGCCAATAGCACTCTTACTTCATCATGGCAACCAAAACTGTCTCCAGACATTAGCAAATGTCCCCTGGCAGGGGCAGAACCAACAGCTTAGAACCATTACGTTGGTGCATTCTCCCCAGGACACTCCTGTATGTAGGTATTGGGGAGCTACATGTGAGGAGGTTCAAAGCAGCATAATTAGTAAAAGCATAAAACTGGAAACTTCCCACGTGTCCATCAACAGGTGGATGAGTAAATTGTGAGATTTTCACATACTCTAATGAATAACTATACAGTAGTGAAAATTAATTACTATAGCAAAGCATATCAGCATAGATAAATTTCAAAAATCATATTGGGGGGAAAAAGAAAGAAGCCAAGTATAGTTGCATTTTTATTAAGTTCAAAACCTGACAAAATATTGTTAAGAGAACATACTTATGAAATGAACATATAAAGAAAAGCAGAAGAATGAGCAGCAGAATTTGATGAGAGTGATTACCTTGGGGAAGGAAGAGGGAGTTAACTTAGAGGGATATGTGTTGGTTTCTTAAGCTTGATTATGGGCATACAGGTTTTCATTTTAGTATTATATATTCTATTAAATACTTTACATACAAGCTATTTTCTCTGGTATGGATGAAATACAACTGATCCTCAACTTACAATGGTTCAACTTGTGTTTATTTCCCCTTTACAATGGTGCATAAGTGATATGTATTTAGTAGAAACTGAACGTTTTTGAATTTTGATCTTTTACTTGCCAAGCGGCATGTGGCCCAATGCTCTCTCAAGCTGATGGCCTGCCGCACTGCACAGCAGCCCCTTGCCAGCATCCATTTCACATTCTTAAGTGAAATAAATCGGACACACATGTTTAAATACCGCATAGTTTCTCTGGTGTGAGACACTGAAGTGTATATAAAGACTAAAATGTATTATATTGGGAAAGGGAAGAAAATGTCCAAATGGGAAAGGAAACAAGGGAGGGGGAAAGGAACAGAGGGACAAGAGAAATAAGAAATAGAAGGAAAAAATGAACACAAAGCTTTTGTAAATGGAGAGGGAGGAGGGGGGGAGGGGAGGGGAATGGGAAAAAAAGAAGCAACAAGATATGTCATGTACAGGTACAAATCCCCTATGATGAATGTTATCACTATGTACATCTAAAATGTACCATTAAAATAAAATATAAAAAAAATTTTAAAAAAAGATGCATTCATTTACCTAGGAATATCTCAAGCTTATCATTCTTTATGGCAGAGTAGTACTCCATTGTATAAGGAAAACCAGATTTTCTTTATCCATTCCACTGTTGATGGGCATTTGGGCTGTTTCCAAGATTTAGCTACTACAAACTGTGCTGCTATAAACATGGGTGTGCATATATCACTGCGGTATGATGCTTTTAATTCTTTTGGGAAGATGCCAAGGAGTGGAATAGCTGGGTGAAGTGGAAGCTCTAGTCCTAGTTCCCTGAGGGAATCTCCACACTGATTTCCATAGTGGTTGCACCAGTCTACATTCCTACCAACAGTGGAGAAGGGTTCCTTTTTCTCCACAGCCCCTCCAGCATTTGTTATTGGCTGATTTGTTGATAATAGCCATTCTTTCTGGAGTGAGGCGGAATCTCAGGGTTGTTTTAATTTGCATCTCTTGATGACCAGTGATGTTGAGCATTTTTTCATGTCTATCTGCTGTTTCTACTTCTTCATCTAAGAGGTGTCTATTCATTTCAGTTGCCCACTTTTGGATTGGGTCTTTAAATTTGGAGGGTCTGATTTTTTTGAGTTCTTTATATATTCAAGATGTTAATCCTTTGTCAGAAGAATAGCTGGCAAAAATTTTTCCCACTCTGTGGGTTGTCTCTTTGCCGTGTTGGTAGTTTCTTTTGCCGTGCAAAAGCTTTTTAATAAGATCAGGTCCCAGTTATTGATTCTTTGTGATATTTCCTGGGCAACTGGGGATTTGTTCATAAAGTGTTTGCCTACACCTATGTCTTCAAGAGTTCTACCTATTCTATCTTCTAGCAGATTTAGTGTTTCTGTTTTAATGTTTAGATCTTTGATCCACTTTGATTTTAGTTTAGTGCATGGGGAAAGATATGGGTCTAGTTTTAACCTTTGGCATGTGGAGAGCCAGTTTTTCCAGCACCGTTTATTAAAGAGACTGTCTTTCTTCCAGTGAGGTTGTTTGGCCCCTTTGTCAAAGATAAGGTGGCTGAGAGTGTTTGGACCTGTTTGTTCATCTTCTAATCTGTTCCATTGGTCCTGGGGTCTGTTTTTGTGCCAATATCATGCTGTTTTTATTACAGTAGCTTTGTAATATAGTTTTAGGTCAGGGATTGTGGTGGTCCCTGCTTTGCTTTTGTTGCCCAGAATTGCTTTTGCTATTCTAGGTTTCTTTTGGTTCCAAATGAATTTTAGAATTGTCTTCTCTCATTCTGTGAGGTATGCTATTGGTAATTTAATTGGGATTGCACTAAATCTGTATAGCAGTTTTGGGAGTAAGACCATTTTCACTATATTGGTTCTTCCTACCCA
The DNA here is from genome assembly GCA_004026905.1 of Hystrix cristata. NCBI lineage: Eukaryota > Metazoa > Chordata > Mammalia > Rodentia > Hystricidae > Hystrix > Hystrix cristata. Next base: position 54,346 of record PVJO010007994.1, on the reverse strand, counting down.
GGAGCAAGGGATATCTTTCCATTTTCTGATATCTTCTTCAATCTCCTTTTTCAAAGTACTGTGGTTTTCATTGTATAGATCTTTTACTTCCTTCATTAGATTGATTCCTAGGTACTTCATTTTTTTGGATGCTATTGTGAAAGGTGTTGTTTCCCTAATTTCTCTCACGGTGAGTCTGTTGCTTGTGTACAGGAATGCTATTGATTTCTGAGTGTTGACTTTGTATCCAGCTACGCTGCTGAATTTAGTGTAGAAGTCTTTTGGTGGAGTTTTTGGGGTCTTCTATATAGAGTATCATGTCATCTTCAAATAATGATAATTTAACTTCTTCTTTTCCTATTCTTATTCTTTTTATTTCTTTCTCTTGTTTAATTGGTCTGGCCAATGTTTCCAGAATTATATTGAATAAGAATGGTGAGAGCAGACATCCTTGCCTTGCTCCGGATTTTAGAGTGAAAGCTTTCAGTTTTTGACCATTTAGTATGATGTTGGCTGTTGGTTTGTCATAGATGGCTTTTATCAGATTGAGGTAAAGACTGTCTCTTCCAATTTTCTACAGGGTTTTTATCATGAATGGGTGTTGGACTTTGTCCAGTGCCTTTTCTGCATCTGTTGAGATGATCATATGGTTTTTGTCCTGGGCTCCGTTAATATGGTGTATAACATTTCTTGATTTGCGTATGTTGAACCATCCCTGCATCCCTGGGATGAGTCCTACTTGGTCATAGTGTATAATCTTGATAATTTGTTGCATTCTATTTGCCAGTATCTTATTGAGGATTTTTGCATCTATGTTTATGAGATTGGCCTTTAGTTCTCTTTTTTTCATTGGATCCTTTTCTGGCTGTGGTATCAGGGTGATGCTTGCTTCCAGGAATGAATTTGGGAGTATTGCTTCTGTTTCAATTTCTTAAAGAGTTTGAGAATTGGTGGCATTAAGTCTTCTCTAAATTTCTTGTAGAATTCAGCAGTGAATCTGTCAGGACCTGGGCTTTTCTTTGTTGGTAGGTTTTTAATTACTTCTTCAATTTCAGTGGCTGATATTGGGTTATTTAGAGTTTTAATATCTTCTTGATCCAGTTTTGGTAATTCATATGTATCTAGGAATCTGTCTATTTCTTCTGTATTTTCGATCTTATTAGAATACAGGTTCTCAAAGTAGGTATTGATGATCTTCTGGATTTCTGCAGGATCTGTTATGATCTCACCCTTTTCATTCCTAATTGTATGAATTTGAGTCTTTTCTTTCCTTTTTTTAATAAGGTTGGCTAAGGGTTTGCCAATTTTATTTAATTTTTCAAAGAACCAACTCTTTGATTCATTGATTCTTTGTGTTGTTTTCTTAGTGTCAGTTGTGTTAATTTCAGCTCTGATCTTTATAATATTCTCGCTTGTGCGGGCTTTGGGTTTGAGTTGCTCTTCTGTTTTTAGAAGCTTGAGGTTCAACATTAGGTTGTTTATTTGAGCTTGCTCTGTTTTTCTGATATGGGCATTCAATGCTGTAAATTTCCTTCGTAGAACTGCTTTCATTGTGTCCCACAAATTTCTGTCGGTTGTATTGGCATTATCGTTCAATTGTAGAAACTGTCTAATTTTTTCTTTAATTTCTTCTCTGACCCACTGATTTTTCAGGAGGGTGCTATTTAATTTCGATGTGTTTATGGAATTTTTGTGGTTCCTTTTGCTGTTTATTTCCAGTTTCAATGCAGTATGGTCTAATAGTATGCATGGGATAATTTCGATGCCTTTGCATTTACTTAAGCATGTTCTATGAGCTAGTATGTGGTCTATTTTGGAGAAAGTCCCATGTGCAGCTGAGAAGAATGTGTATTCTGATCTTGTGGGGTGGAATACTCTGTGTACATCTACTAGGTCCATTTTTTCAAGAGTTTGGTTTAGTTCTGATATTTCCCTGTTGACTTTTTGTCTAGTTGATCTGTCTGTTTGTGACAGTGGGGTATTGACGTCCCCCATTACAATCGTATTGGTGCTTATTTGGATTTTTTTATGTCTGTCAATATTTGTTGTATGTAATTAGGCGTGCTGGTATTAGGTGCATATATATTTATGATCGTCATCACTTCTTCTTAGATTGTTCCCTTTACAAGGATGTAGTGACCTTCTTTGTCTTTCTTAATGAATCTTGGCTTGAAATCCACTCTGTCTGCAAATAGAATGGCTACCCTTGCTTTTTTCTGGGTTCCTGTCACATGAAGTATTGTTTTCCATCCTTTAACTTTCAGTCTATGAATTTCTCTTTGAATTAAATGTGTTTCTTGTATGCAGCATGTTGCTGAGTCTCGCTTCTTGACCCATTCTGCCAGTCTGCTTCTTTTGATTGGCGAGTTGAGACCATTTACATTGATAGTTATAACTGACATATGTTGACTTATTCTTGTCATATTATTTACCTGTTATTGGCTTCCTAGTTTTCCCTTCTGTTTAATTACTTGCCTTGCCTGAAGGATTCATTCTGTTGCGATTCCTGGAGTTGCAGTCCTCATTTTCTCTTTCCAGAATGTCCTTCAGATTATTTTGGAATGCTGGTTTGATGGTCATGAATCTCTTCAGATGTTCTTTGTCATGGAAGTATCTTCATCAATTTTGAAAGACAGTTTTGCAGGGTACGTCAATCTGGGCTGAAAGTTGTTGTCTTTTAGAGCTTGAAATACTTCACTCCAAGCTCTCCTTAACTTGAGGGTTTGTGTTGAGAAGTCTGCTGTGATTCTGATGGGCTTTCCTTTGTAGGTTATTTGTTTCTTTTCTCTAACAGCTTTCTATATTCTGTTCTTGTGTTGAATTTCTGGAAACTTGACTATTATATGCCTTGGGGTAGATTTTTATTGATCATGACTAATTGGAGTTCTGTATGCCTCACTTACGTGTATGTCCAGTTATTTTTCCATACTTGGGAAGCTTTCTGCGATTATTTCTGTGAACAGGTTTCTTATGTGATTTGTGCTATCTCCTGCTTTTTCATTGACTCCGATCAATCTTACGTTATTTTTCTGCATGTCATCTAGCAGCTGTTGTATTGATGTTTCATGGTCCCTTACCATTTTGAAGAATTCTTTCTTTTCTTGATCATTAATCACAATCTTGTCTTCTGTATCTGAGACTCTCTCTTAACATTGTTTCATTGCACTGCCAATACTTTCAATGGAATTTTCAATCTCTTGGACATCTGTTTGAATCTGTTTCATGAATTCCATTTCTTTCCTGTGTTGGGCATTTATGGTTTCCATTATTTTTCTAAGCTCTTCTATTTTTTTTTTTTAATCTGTATCTGCTCTAGAGTCACTGATCATGTCTTTCATTCTGGAAATGATTTCTGTTTTGATGTTTTCTAGAGCCTCACTCATCTGCTTTGTTACTTCTGCTGTTACTGCTTCCAAGAGTCTGGGTGGGAAGCTTTCAGATCATTCCACTTCATTACCCGCTGGGTTTGCCTTTGGTGAGCTGGCGGTATGGGGTTGCATCTTATTTCTGCGTCTTCTCATTTTCTATTTTTTTTTTTCTTCTTTAGTTTAGTTCCTGGGTTGATGCTTATGAATTGCTTGTGGCAGGTAGCTTTTTTTTTGTTAGTTTTGAGAACATTTTGGAAGTGACTACTTCCTCAGAGATGTTTTACAGGTGTACCTTTTTTTTTTTATGAGTCTGTTGCAAGATCTTTCCTCTTCAATTTATTGGGGCTGAGAAGTTGCTGTCTATTTGGCCAGCCCTTAGTTCTTTGGCTGTGGCCTATAGCGTTATTTCTGACCCTCTGCCAATCTTAGTCTTGGCATGCAAGGAAGAACTGAGTAGAACAATTCTGTCACCTTGGCTAAAGTAGTACAATCAGCAGCAACAATAGCATCAGACACAGTCTAGAAAATAACAAACTGTAGTATCTATTGATCTGCCACCTTATACCTTATGAACTAGATTTGTGGTTATATAACAATATCCCAAATAAACCAGAAACTTGTATGTAGTAAATATGCCCTCAATACTGTGATTTTACTCTCAGTGGAGAAAATTCAAAAGAGATTAGGAGGAAAGGATAGAGAAATAGAAGAAGAGAAAGAGATGAGAAGCAAGGTTGGAAGCCAGGGGCAAATTATACAAACTTTGGGGAACTGGTAAAGGAAACAGAAGGAAACGAGAGAAGGAAGAAGTAAAAACAAAGACAGAACCAGAAAAAAAAAACACAGCAAAATATAGAGAGTCACTTTCCTATAAAAACAAGAAAGAGAAAAAAAAACAAGAAAAAGAAGAGCAGAGAGGGAAGTAAATATTAAAAAAAATAAAATAAAATGTCCACTTCCAGGTGTGTCTCTCCTGTCACTGGTAGACAGAGTAGACAGACCCAGGTCCTTGTTGATTAATCCCAGTAATAGATTTTGGCAGGGTAGTGAGTGTTCCCGGCTGGGTTCAATAGCAAGGCTTCACCTGTTCCATTGAAGTTCAGCCTGATTACTGGCTGTGGGGTTGAAATCCAATTTGTTCAGCTGGAGACACACTGTGTGTCTCCCACCGGCTTGGACTCAGTTCCCTGCCAGTTTGAACTTGGCTCCTTTCCCTCCTTCCACCTTGAGTTTGAACTCTGCTCCACCTTGCCCCACCTTGCCCCACCTTGCCCCAGCACCAGAAGCTGCTAGCAGCTTTTCTGAGTTCTGAGCTCAGCCCCTTTCCAAGATGGCAATTGGCCGATTGCCATCCTCTCCTGGGGGCCATCTGAGATCTTCAGTGCCCACCACTCTGCTCCATTTGTATCTCTTTCAGTGGAGGTTTCTGGGGTCCCTGGTAGTCACTGTGCATCCACAGGCTCAAACCGCGTCACCTGCACTGAGAGCTGGGACTGAAAGTTGGGGCAATGAGCCAGGGTGTGAGCTGCGCTGAGTGCAGAGGCTGTGAGCTGGGGACATGACCGTGACCGAGGCTCCAAGCTGCCGCCGTGAGCCGGGCTGTGACCTGAGGCAGTGAGCCCAGACCATGACCCGGGCCTGTGACCTGGGGGCCGCAAACCGTGCTGCGAGGTGGTGCTGTGAGCCGGAGCCCTGGGAGAAAGTGCTGTCTGTCCGTCCCCTTCTTCTTCTGGGCTGGTCTCTCCTTTTGCTTTCTCTGTGGGCTTCAACTCTTGCTTCAGCTCCCTGCTGGGTCCTGAGGATGTGGTTCCCTCCTTCTTGTCCCGAAATTGCTGTATTCCATTGTCTGGACAACAAATCTCAGAGAGGCTCTTACTCTGTTTCTCTCCGCTCCACCATCTTCCCAGAAGTCTCCTCAATAAACAATCATGTGCATTGCTTAGACCTCTGAAAAATCTGAAGTTCACATCTCAGAAGTGATCTCAATACAAGATGTGCCAGAGGATTTGGCTACATGTGCTGCACGATGCTGGCTTATTTAACAAAACTCTATTGTCTGAGACTGCTGCCCTCTTAGACCTCTAAAATGTGCACGCATTTATAGTCCTTGAAGTCAAAAGCCTCTGAATATAGGAGGCTTAGTATAATGGTGATTCTTCATCTCTAACTTTAGTATTGTCAGAATATTCCTAACTGGTAGAGAAAGTTGTTTCCAACGCTAGCATCGTCTATCTCTCTTACTTTCTCCTGGAGTTTTCCTTTGGGTAGAGGAATGAGTGGCAAATTTGTAATCAGATCGCCTCCAAAGACTGAGCCCTACTCATGGAAAACACTCTATCCTTTCCCTAGTGTGTAAGGAGAGCAACTGCTCCACAGAGAGGGCACATAGTTTTCAAGTTTGAAGTGCTGCGGGACCCACTGAAACATAACTGAATGTGAAACTAGAAAAAAAACAGTGTTTAACCAGATTGAGGGACAAAAGCTTAGGTGCAGAGCAATTAGCGAGGGGCAATACCAGTAACTTGGGTGCAGGAAGGTGGGAGTGTAGCGGGGCTCAGCAAGGAGAAGCTTCTTGATCCAATTGCTCCAGCTACCCAGAGGCAGAGCCGAGGCTCCAGTCCAGATCCTCTTCTCTCAGCTCAACACCTTTGCTGTCCCAGAGGTTAATATTCCCACACAAAGCCAGGACGTTGCTATTCTGGATAGTAGAGCTGAAAGTATTTGTAGAATTTGAAGATGGGAGAGACCCAGAGAAATGGCTGTGAAATCCATATGTCCACAGGGCAGGCAGCAGAGGATGGAGAGTTAACAGATAAGTGCCAATGTGTGTGGGTTGCAAGCTCCCCTCCTGCCTTCCAAATCTCCCATGAGAATCTCTCTTTGTGGCCCACACTTACCCACAGGAAAGGAATTGTGGGAACGCTAGTTGTTTAGCCAAGTTGACAGAGTGCAAAGCCAGGTACTCTGTGGAGATCTGGGTGGACAGTACTGTCTGATTGGAAACGGGAGGAGATAGCAGGGAGGGAAATGGTGACTTTTGAGCAGGGGCATGAATGTGAGGTATGGGCTGTGTTTGGTAACCAGCAAGGAGCCTAGTTTTTCAAATGTGTGAATTTCATGTAGGAAATATGCAGATATTAAGCTGAAAAGAGAAGTCTGGACAGTATTAGGTGATTCTGGAATGCCAGGGCAAGGAAACTAATATAAAGGATGGAGAAATCATTGAAGGTCGCCGAGCAGGTGAATGGCATTTTTTGAAATGTAATCTGTCAGCAAGTACGGCATGAACCAGACTGGGGTGAGACTCTGACAGCAAAGAAGAAACCTAGTGTCAAGCAGAGGACCTTTGCTCAATTCTGCTTCGTCTGACCCCTCAAGCACTGGACAAGCACGAGAAGCTTCGGACCACTCAACTCTTCCATGTTGCTCACTTGCCACCTTTTCTTCTCTGTGGGCTTATCCTGCAGCCTCTCTGGCCCTTGAAACTGATTGTTCCTGTCTCTCAAATATCCCTTGCCTTTCCAGAGAAGCCACTCGTTGTTGTTCTAAATTGAGAGACAAAGTTTTCCCGGGGTTGAGTGCCCAGGGTATCTCAAGGAGTTGCCGGAAGTTGGCCACACACCCAGGCCAATTAAACTGTGCTCTGCGAGGCACAGATGTACACATTTGCACATTAAGGGGAAAGAAGATGAAAGAAGAGGACTCCTGCTGGCTGGAAACTTGGTAATAGCTCTTCAGATCTCACCTCTGTAGGTGGCCGAGAGTAAGTGCCTTGCCTGCCCAAGGTCCGCCACACTTAATATGCCCTTGGGACAGCCTTGGGACGTGGATTCCTAATCTTGGGCCTCACCTCATTAAACAGGGTCTCGTGCAACCTCGCTGCTACCTCTCCCTGAGCTGCAGTGAGGGGCCCATGAGATGGCAGCTGTGAAAGCACTTGGTAAACTGTAAAGAACTGCGCTCCAGGGCTGAGTCATCATCATGGTTATTACACAAGAGGATTTTCCTGGACTGAGCAAGGCTGTACACTCAGTAACACTTAATAAAGAATTGCCAGTGGTTTTGCTGCAAGTGAGGATTTGACTTATGAGACAAAAGAAACTGGGCAACTTTTGTTGTGAATTAAAGATACCATAGTAGCCATAGTAGACTGGAGGAGGGCTACCCCTGCTGGCTTTGTGATGCTTCCACCTGACTCGTGCCCTCCTTCTGATGGCTCTCTGGTCAGCCTTCACCTGGTTTCATGTCACAGCCCACCCTCAGAACTTCTCCCCACTTCCTCTTTCTCGTGAAATTGTTTCCATTCTCCCTCATTTCTTTTCTTGCTTACTACGAGAAGAAGGAGTTGCAAAGTCTCCTTTGCTTGTCTTTGTCTGACTGTATTTTTTTCTGTTTCCTTTTCTTTCCTCTCTCTTTCTTCTGTCTCCATCTCTGTTTCTCCATTTCTGTCTCTTTGTCTCTGTGTCTGTGTCTGTGTCTGTCTGTCTCTCTCTCTCTGTCACACACACACACACACACACACGCACGCACACAGATTTTTTAAACCAATTCTGCTGTTCCGTTGAGAGGCTCAAGAAGAGCTGCCCAGCCACTGTTGCTAGGCAACCAGGTATTACATGGCAGCCCCACATTTTCTGCCCTTCTCTGTCAGATCTCTGCTACTCAGCTTCTGCACTATGGCTCAGAAGGAACAGACCCAAGTGAAGACTAGGCCCAGCTTGATCACTTACAGCTGGCCGAAGGTGTTGGCTTTGCTCTGGGCTATCTGAGTCACTGGAACTATAGTAGGAAAGAAAGCTAAGGAAGTAAGAATTAGGACAAGATGATCTGCATTCTTACGAGCAACTCACCAGAGCTGGGGATTCCTAACTTTGTATCCATGGAACTCCCAGGTACACTGTAAAGATGCCTCAGGAGTTGCAAAATCTCTTGAAATGTCATACAAAATGAAATATTTATACTTACTTGTATTGCATTTAGAGTGGTTCTGGGGTCCGAGTACCCCTGACACTTTCCCGCCCTGGAACTGTCTCTCTCTCCATCATAGAAAGAAGAAGAGGAGGCCAGTGAGACCACAGTGGAAGGAGAAGGAGCAAAGCGAAAGCCACCTATGACAGGACGGTGGGGGTGTCCAGAGTTGGAACACCGCCTGAGCGGGTCCAGGGTTGTAGATTTACAGGGTTTGGGGCCTGACATCACCCATCCCTGGGGTCTCTACTTGACTGGTTGCTATGCTCATTGTTAGGGACTGGATAAATTTAGGCAGGGGAAGCATCTAGCATGGTGAGGGGCTTTTCCTGTTTATCTCTCTCTCTCGGGTGTGGAAAAAGGGGGAACATAAGACCTTTTTCCGACAACCTGAGAGCCAGAGACTTGTTGTTAGCTTCACTTCACGCAGGGGAGTTAGAGGAATTTGAGGAAGTCAAATGTCACACACTGTACCCTGTAGTAAGCAGCTAAAATACTAGACTATCAGCTTTCTGACTGTTAGCTAAAATCGAGATGCAGATGGGGAGACACAAGTGGCAGGGGCCCTCTCCCTTCCTACCAATCCTGCTGTCCCTACACTTGCACTTTTTGTTGCGAGGGTTTATAGGTTTTTATTAATTTCTCAAAGGGAGCCAGGCTTTCCAGGAAGTTCTTACACATGTTGCAAGGTCCTATCGAGTTGTCTGTGCTGAACATTTCTCATTGCCCCCAACAGCCTGCCTCCCACCTGGCTCTGACCTGCAGAGCAATTTCAGCGGGCCTCCTTGCCCATTGTCTTCCAGCTGGGTTCAGCCACAGGGAGGCTCTGAACATGAGATCTCATAGAGGGGTTGGAAGACGGCAAAGACAGAGTATTTGTTTTCCTGGCTTACTCCCTGATAACTTCCCAAGGTTCTGCTATATCCCTTACCAAAGAGCACAGATCTGGTCTGACAGCCTTCTGTGTACAGCTACCATCTCCTTCTGGGTTGGAAACTGCTGTATCTTCCTGCCCCTTCAGACAAGGATAGGAAGAGTATGAGCAGTTAATAATACCGTCAGCAACCTTGTTGGTTTCCCTAAACTTGACCATTCTTCGGTAAACCCTCCTCAGATTAAACCCTGCTCAAATTAGCCAGTTTGAGAGAATTACATGCTTTCTACTGGGACCTCAACTAATACACGGAGTCACAACAAATTGAATAGTAGAGGGCAGAGATAGAGATTGAGAAGTTAACTGCAAATGGCAAACATTTGAGTAGATGTGGCCGTTTTCTGGTGAGATTTAGTGGTCAGAGCCTTCTGTGCTGTTACGTTGGAATTCTTTGCTAGGACTGGAGGAAGCATGGCTATTTGATGGTTTCTAACTCTGACATAAGAATTCCAAGAGATCTAATGGTGACGTTTACCTCCATAACACTGACCACTCGAGATGAAAAGCAAAGCTTGTAGCAATGGTATTTGGCCAGGCACTTCTTTCTCTGCTCACTTTGCCCAGGATTCCAGGAGTTTAAAAGGAGCTTGGACAGCAGAATCGTTGTAGCCAGGTTTGTTCCTGCTGGTTACTTACCAGCAGGATCTTTGCCACATGGCTATTGGGTGCTGGCCACTGATGGGCTTTTCTCCAGGGAAGCTTGACATTCTCTTCCTTCTGACTCCACTATTTTCTCTGCAGTGTCTCCATTTTTTCCTCCTCAGTCTGTGGAATCTGGGGCAGGAGAAAAGTAGGTTACAAATACTTCCAAAACTTTTCTGTCTTACGCCCGAAATTCTGGCTTTTGATAAACTCAAAAGGCAAGATTTTGACACCTTTATTATCTGGTTACATCCTGGCAACTTCTCTTAAAGCCGTGGTGACTCATGTCTAGCATCTTTGCTAAGGAGAGGGAGAGGGTTTCAGGTAAATCCAATGCAGCACAAGAGAGGAAAATGCACAAGTTAAGGTTTCAGTACCCTATCTCGTGATGACCACTTTGTACTGGCTAGAGATGACTTGAACATCCAGGTCATTAGACCTACAAGGTCCCCTTTTTCTTTGAACTAGAAACTTTTTTGAATAATACTGTGAATGATGAACAATATAAAAAAAAGAACAAGGAAGAAAAAGGCTTTCCTTGATTCTTCATATGAGTGATCAAAAGATATGGTGGATGTTTAAATTAAAATAAATTTATTGCAGTAAAAGACACATTACCATTAATCCCCCTCACAATACTCGCCTTCAGTTTGAACATGCTTATTCTTTTGCTCTTGCCGCTTCCTAAAGCAATACTGGAAGTCCCATTTTGTGAATGTCTTTACAAGCTGTGATTAAAAATACACTAAATGCTACTGCTGGTGCCATTCAGTGGAAAGGCAGGCTTGTAAAAACGCAATGATGTATCTGCAGCCACCTTATTCATCCACCTTATTCACCTGATCTGGCACCGTGTAATTTCTGGTTCTTCCTTAAAGTCAAAATGGCCATGAAAGGGAAACACTTCGAATCAATTCAAGAAGTTGAGGCAGCCACAACAGCACAACTAAAGACATGACAGAGGACTTCCATAGATGCTGCAGAAAGTGGCAAGAATGGTGGGATAAGTGTGTTTGAAATGAGGGGGGAGGAAAAGAGGGGGGATTCATGGCAATGTGTTTTGTGCTATAACAAATTTAAAAAAATTAAGCATTCATCATATTATTTGATCTCAGCTTCATGTTTTGAGGGTTTCATTTGTAATTAAAGACACCATTTTGGAGGTCCTTCCCAGCCCATCAGATAAGATAGTAAGGCATAGAGACGCCACTTTTCCAGGTCAGTTGTACATTCTCAGTTTCCTTTTTCTGTTTTCACATGTAATTGCTCATTCCAGACATACTGTAGTAGCTTCTAGCTACTAGTCATGATCACCTAGACTAAGACATTTTCCAAAGAGACAGTGATGAGCTGGATCCTGAGACCTGTTAGGAGTTTACTGCAAAGGGCTGGGAATTACAGTGCAGAAATGTCATAGTGTTGGATGCAGATTCCACTTCTCAGGAAGAACAGTGTCTTCCATTTATTGCCTTTGTGTACCCAGACTCGATATAGGCTTCCTGGAGGTTTAGCTGTGAACCATCTGGCCTTTCAAAAATGTCTGAATAATACTGAGATGAGAGAAAGTACTTACCAATTTCTTACCATAAGTTGGCCAAGTACAGTAATCAGTAGAGAGAGATATTTTTTCAGATTTCATTATTTTTCTTTGTACAAACATCATGGCTGGTGATGTATGTGTTTGTGTAGGGGTTGAGGGGAGGGCAGGGGCAAGTCAAATGAAAAATCAGTTCCTGGTGAAATTGCTTACATGGCAAACACATAATGATCCAGTCATTTGAGTCCTCCAGCAATGAGGCAATGACTCAGAGAGGTCTGAGTACAAGAATTTTATTGGGGAGCATCTGTGAAAATTACAGGTACACGAAACAGGTTTGAGCTGGGGAAGCGTCATACTTCATTGCATGTCTGACAAAGTCTTAGTCGATCTGAGAGAGAGCTCCAGGGCAAGGATTTCCCATTAGCGGGATTCTGTGCTGGGCAGAAATGGTTGGTCCCTTGCCAGTCATTGACTCTGGTCCACCTAGGAAGAGTGGTCCCATTTTGAAAAGTGTGATGCATCCTGAAAGTACTACTAGCTGAAGGCTGTCAGCTCACAGCACGCTTCGCAGCCGATTTAGTTCTTGCTGAAGAGATGCCCTAAGGGTACACTTTCATGGCTGTCATGATGATCTGTGGAGTTGGGTGGCAAAAGTGTTTTGGGCCCTTTTATTCTGTGTTTCAACTTATTTTACACATTTTGGACTCTGGCCATTGAGTGGCATGAAGAACATACACGAAACCCAAGCTGTTGGATGAGCAGCTGGCATTCTCTACAGGCTGTAGTATACGATGTCATTTGGAAGTAGGGGTAGCACATGCAGAGTGGGGTTCTGTTCTAAAGAATGGCAATGTCCAAGAGTCTTGATAAGCATGGAGAGAATGCAGGGTTTAGAACATCTTTGGAAAGAACACTTCACATCTTGGGAGTGGGTTAGGTTCGGAGGTGAAGACCCCACATGCTTCCTCCCATAGCTACAGAGAGGCATTGGGTCACAGAGCTTGTGATCTGCTCAACTGGCTGGAGCCTAGGGACACTGAAAGACAACACAGATAATTTGTTCTCAAGTATTCAAATCCACAGTGTACCTACGTGTTTCCGTGGAGATTGTTACCCTAACCATCTATCTCATGTCACACTAAGACCTCAGGCCTTTGAGGCTGCTCAGAGAAAACATCACAATAACTTGCTTCCTTGGAAGGCCATCTCTCAACCTCTGAGAGGCTTTGCTTCTACTCATTTGGTTCCAAAGTTCCCAGCCTCTGTGGTGCTTGGAGAAAGGCCCTTCCAAGGAAACTCCCCCTAGACCTAAGTCCCACCCACAATTTAAGCAGTACCAGTTAAACTCTTCTACTTCTGGGGTATGGTAATATGTGATGGCTCATTGGCTTGGTTCACATACCTTAACTGACTCGTAGCTTGGCATAGAATTGGTCAACTCATTCCATTTGGTGTATGAAGGATGAGAGTAAACTCTGTTAATATTATTGATGATACTTATTATCAAGTGATTATTATCTGCCAGGTATTGTGCTAAAACCCTTACATGATTTTTCTCATTTAATCCTCAACTCCCAATGAATATGTTGTGCACAGTTATTATCCTCAGTTTACTTATGAGAAACCGGAGATAGAAGAGATGAAATAACTTGCCCTGGTTCATATCTTCTGCTAAGGAGTAGAGCTAAGAGTCAAGCCCAAGAGGTCTGACTCCAGAATGATGGTCTTAATCACTATGCTATGATGGGAGTTACTTCCTTGGATGAAGGGACTATAGGTCATCTCAGCCATATGGACTTTATCTCCCTCAGATGATGCAGGAGACAGTAAAGGATAAAGAGTGAATAATTTAGACAAAAGTCATTAGACTTAGGAGTACAACTCTGATTCTACCGAGGCAGAAAGACATTTGAGCATCCATAGAAATAAAGGTGGCAGCAATAGCCATGTAAACCAATCAGAGAATGACACGATGGGTGTAGGTGCAGGTAAAGATTGTCCTGGGAAATGCATACTTTAAATCTCAAGAGAACTCACTACAAGGGCACAATTTTGTATTCAGGGTCATTTTATTCCCTGCCAGGGCCTACAGAGAATGTCACATGGAGAATGGACAGTAGTGTGACAGACGTACCTGAAAGACCCTGGTACTGGAAGGCTTGCTATGCAGAAAACGGTGGCAGAATCCCAGTTCCAGCCAAGTCAAGAGTCAAGCCTAGGGGTGTTGAGAAAAGTATGGATGAGCAAGCAGGTTGGACCTCAAAACCAGAAAGCCAGAGTGCACAAGCAATGCACACCAACAAACAAGCTGGAGGGTGACCCACAATGGGAGCCCTTTGGGCCCTGTTTGGTTGCATCCTGCCTCTTGCATCAGCCCTTGTCAATCCTCCTGAAGCCCGCAGTTGTGACTTATGGTTAGTTGGGAAGCCCACTGGTAATGCCCATTATGAGTATGGAAAGAGGTAGTAATATTCTCTTAGGCCCAGCCACTGTGAGATTCTCCATGCTACTTGCAATTCAGGCAGATTGTACATATATCTGCCATGATTTTAGTCAAATTATGTAGAAAGGAGAAGCAATTATAATACTTGGAAATTTTAAATTAGGCAGAAATCCAGTCACTGTACCACTGTCAACACTGGTCTTGGTTTCAGTGAATTAATCTTTTACAGAAAGGATAAAAAATTTAAATTTACTGAAGTAAGAATAACAAGGTTAAAATGTTAGAGTAGAGTAGTACAGTCAAGATGAAAAGCGAAATTTCCCCCAATGTAAATTTAAGACAACAGAGGCTTTAAGTAGAAATCAGAGAGAAATAAATTTTGTGAGAAATAGTTTGCTGCAGAATCTAAAATGGAATCAGAGGGAGGCTTGGAGCTGGGGACCATTGCAAAGGCTCTGGAAAACCTCCAGGTTAAGCACTATTAACCCGGATCGAGCACTTAGACACGAATGATGGAAAAATTTCCCTCACACTACAGTCTTCCTAGAAAATGAAAGTGAATCATTAGAACATCCCAAGAATCATATCAAGGATCTGGGCTTTGTTTTTTGGGAACAAATGACACCAAATAACAGATCTGGGTGATTTCTGTCTGAGTGGCTCTTTATCCTTTCTATTATGACTTGTATCTAGATGTCCCCCCAAAAGCCTCATACACTCAGAGGTGGGGAGTTTTGAAGGTGGCTGGATTAGGGTGTGTGAATGTGGATTAAAGGTGTGATACTGGGATTAAGGGTGTGGATAATGGGTGTCAGTGGCGTCATTGAGTAAGTTTGTAGCCTGGATGGAATGTAAAGGGACAGGAAGAAGGCAGGCTGCTACTGCTGCTGCTTGCTGCTTCACTGTCTCCTGCCTGCTTGCCGTAGACTGTTTCTCCTCTGCAGTGCCCCTCTGACATGCCACCCTGTTTTGGAGCTAGCCGACTATCGACTGAAACCTCTACAAACTGTGAGCCGAAATAAGCCTTTTCTCCTTGAACTTTGGGTGTCGGGTATTTGGTCTCAGCAATGAGAAAAGCAGCTAAGACACTTTCTTACTTGTATTTCTCCCTCTTTTCTCTCTGGCCAACCTCCCCTACTTCAACCCTTGACTCTCTGATAATGAATTTCAGAGTGGTTAATACAATCTCTCCCAAATTGCTTTTGGCTTTCTGGTAGTGACTGCTTTTAGGAGACATTTTTCTTTCCAAATATGTGGAGTCAGGAAATATTTTTAGAAGGGTGGATTAAAGGTTGAAAAAAGCCCCAGTCCAACAGTGTTCTGTTCTCCTTGTTCCATTTAAGAATTATTAGTACTTGTCAAGCACTTCGTGTGTTTCTTGCTGAGTCAGAACTTATTCCCAACAAAGCCCCATTCTTCATCTCATTTCCTACTGGACTATGAGCTCCTTGAGGGCAGAGCCTGTGTATTATTCATATCCATTTTTCCAGCCTTTAAGGCAGGAGTGAATGGTCAACAAAGTATTGTTGAACAAATTAGTATTTATTATTCACTGCTGATTTTCTGTTTTGAAAATGGCCGACATTCACTAATTAATGAATAAGAATGTTCATTTTAGAATTCTGTGCTAGAGACTCTGCTCTTATCAAATACACAGGCAAGAATGGAGTGAAACACTGGTACGTAAGATTTTGCAGTGAGTTAACTGCTATAAATACTCAAGAACATTCTCTAAGTCGGTGTATGATTTCAGGAAATGGCACATCACTCAAGGTGACTGAAGAGCAGGGTATGGAATGGAGAGATGAGGCTTGAGAAGTGCAAAGGCCCCAGTAATGCAGCACCTTGACCAATGGCTTGAGGGGATTAAATTGCATTCTCTGCGCAATGGAGAAAGGCATCAATTTGTAAATTATGGCTCTGGCGGGACTACACAAATCAAGCTGTACTTGCTGCAGAGAACTGTGGAGGAAGCTGTTGTAGTAGTTCTGGGGAAAAATGGTGACTTGGACAAAGGTAGTGGCAGTTAATATGGAAATGAAGAAATGGGGACAAATGATACTTGTGAAGTTGAAAAAAGGGAATCACTTATGTATGGAAGGGGAACAGAGGAAAAGAGAATAAAAAATGCTTCTGAAATGATGTCAATAAAGCAGAGGGAAGTAGGAAGAGGAGCAGATGTGAATGGGGGAAAGATTAATAACGTTTAGACATGAGTTCGAAAGACATGTAGTACATTAAAGTCCACGTGGCATCGTTTGGAGGTTGGGTAGAAGAGACAGAAGTTCAGGAAAGAAGCATGGAAGGTGTGGACTTGCATGTCATCAGCATAGAAGTGATAATTACAGTAATACTATAACAAGATCTATGTAAAAGTAAGAAAAGAAGAGGCTGGAATAGAGAGCTGATAAACACGATGTTTAAGGAACAGGTGGGAGAAGAGAGCTTCTGAAGGAGACTGAGGGGCATGAGCTGGAGAGGATGTCAGCTGTTAAAACTCAAGGTTATAAGAAGGTTTCTGGAAACTGAAAATGACCCCAGACTTCTTGTGCCTTCTGTGTTCCCTTGCCACTATGCTTTTAGCTCCAAGAGATTAACTTCTTTTAATTTCTTGCAAACTCAACTATACATTTATAAGGAAATTTGCTATAATTTATCCTGCTTCTTGGTTTGCAGAGCAAAAATACATTTTAGAATACCTAATGTATCACACTTCCATGAGTATTCTATTCTGTTGCATTCAAAATTAAAAACAGCTGGTTGCAACTCAATAAAGGGAACCCATGAAAAACTTACAGTCAATATCATACTTATTCAGTGTTGCACTGGAGATTCTAGTTAGTGCAATCAGTTAAAAATCATAAAAAAGTATTCAATATGAGAAAGGAAGAGTTAAAACTGCTACTTTTTATAGATGATGTTCTCACCTATGTGGAAAACTCCATGATTTCTATAAAGATAATGAAACCAGTAAGTGAGTTTGTCAAGGCTGAAGGATAAAAGATTAACCTACAAAAATCAATTGAATTTCTACAGACTAGTAATGAGAAATTGGAAATTGAAAAAATCTTATAATATCATAAAATATGAAAAATTTAGGAATAAATCTAACAAGGGACATTGATGATCTGTGCAGTGAAAACTAATACAAATGGTTGAAAGAAATTAAAGAAGGCCTAAATATATGGAAAAGTACATCATGTTCATTGACCGAAGGACTCTACAGATTCAATGCAACCCCAATCAAAATCCTAGTCGGTACTATAAGGTCACAGTAGTCGAGACAGTAGGGTACTGGCAGGTATAAAAGCAAACAAATAGAACAGGATATACAGAAGTAGACCCACACATATGCAGTCAGTTGATTTTGATAAAGGTGCAACGACAATTCAGTGCAGAAAATGTGGTCTTTTCAACAACCGTTGGTGCTACCACAATCACATAGTCATATGCAAAAACAGCAACAAACAAAAAACAAACCAACCAAACAAAAAACTTTGATCAATACCTTGAAACATAGAAAAAAAGTAAAAATGAATCATAAACCTAAATGTAGAACCTAAAACTATAAGACCTCTAGTAAAAATGTAGACGAAAATCTCTGAGATCTTAGGTTAAGCAAAAGTTTCTTTGATAGGGGACAAAAAAGCATGATTTTTACATTTTTTTTTATTTTTTAAAAGCACTATTTATAACAGATATATATCGTAAGTTGGGAATCATCAAATTCAAAACTTTTACTGTTTGCAAGACAGAATTAAGAAAAAAGATAAACCAAAGGTTCGCAGGAAATATTTTCAAGTCGTGTATCTGATAATGGATTTATATTCAGAATACAGTGTATAAAGTAACCTCATACTTCAATGGTAAGATAAACAACCCAATGAATGAAATGGACAAAGGGTTTGAACAGACACTGCAACAAAGACTATACGCTGATGGCAAATCAACACATGAAAAGATGCTTAATATAATTAGTCCTTAATAAAATGCAAATCAGAACCCCAATGAGACGCAGCCACACACTCACTCACAAGAGTGGCTGAAATTCAAAACGCCGACTATAACAAGCATTGGCAAGGACGTACGGGAGCTGGAACACTTATACACAGCTGTTGGAAAATACTTTGTCAGTTTCATTAAAAGTTAAACATGCATCTACCATATGAACTACCAATACCACTGGTATTCACCTGAGTGACAAAAGCATATGCCCATTCAAAGACTTGTAACAAATCTTAATAATAACTTTAATTTTAATAGCCCAAACTGAAAACAACCCAAATGTCCATCAACACATGAATGAATAAACAATTTGTTGGTAGATACACAAAATGAATAGTACTCAGAAATGAAAGTGAACTCTTGGTACATGTCAGAGTGCAGATAAATCTCAAAATAATTAGGTTGAGTGAAAGCAGCTACACAGAAAGTGTACATGACAGAAAGTGTACAAGCACTATATGATTCCACTTATATAAAATTCTATAAAATGCAAACTAGTCCATAGTGATAGGAAGTAGCTCAATGTTTGAGGAATCTGGTGTAGAGAAGTGTGAAAAAAATGGTTACAGGAGAATGAGGAACTCTTGCAGGGTGATGGATATGTTTACTATTGTTTTGGGGTAATGATTTTACAGGTATGTACAAAACTTAAACTATACACTTTAAATATGTGCATTTAATTGCATGTCAATTATACTTCTAGTTACTGAAAACAGTCGATTAAAGAAAGATAAACATTAGAAACAAAAACAAGGTCTAACAGACTGGCTACTTACAAACTTGTATCAATCTTCATTTTGTATTTCTTTTCACACGCAGGCGAACTTTTCTGAATATACTGTCCATCTTCACAGGTGGATGGTAGCCCCAGAAATTCTACTGTATTTGTACCCCTCCCCCATTCATTGAAGAAATCTTTACAAATGGTTCTTACTTGACCTGTAGAACAACATAAAAAAAATCGAGTGAAATACTATATAGGGGATGTCAGTATGAACTGTAGCATCTTTTATTTTACAATGATAATATCAGGATCCAAACAGAAACTGGTTTAATGTGCAGATAAAATGAACAGAGACGCATAAATTGGGTGACTCCTTTTATGGACACAATCTTAAAATATAACCCCTTTTTGCTCTTAGAAATTCACTCTCAATTTGGTCTATTTTAATCCTCCCAATTTATTTTAAAGCTGACATCATGTCTACTCTGTTCTAAGTATCATAATGGCATTGGGCCAAGAGCAATACAACCCTGATGTGATCAGAATATCAGAAAAAATGTTCCAATAAAGAAAAGCCAGGCGGGGCATGGTGATGCATGCCTGTAATCTTAGAACTCTGGGAGGTTGCAGCAGGAGGATTGCAAGTTCAAGCCCAGCCCCAGCAACTTAGCAACTTAGCAAGACCTTGTCTCAAAATATAATGAAATTTTAAAAAAGTTAGGCATGTTTCTCAGCGTGAAGCTCCTGGCCTCAATCCCCAGTACCGAAAAATCAAATCACATTAAAACAAAACAAAACAAACAAAGAAACAAAAAAAGTCAAGCAGCAGATCTGTCAGAGACGCTCAGTAAGAATTGACTCAAGGATAGAATTTTTTCTGCCCTGACTCGTGAGGATTATGTGACATCTTACGCTACATGGGTTCTCAACCTAGGGTATAATCATCACTTGAGAGTGTGAGGGTTATGTGAGCTCTTATACTACACGGGTTCTCAACCTAGGATACGACTATCGCTTGAAAGTTTGAGTACCTGTGGACTCTTCCGAAGAGAAGCTTTAAACTTTTCGTGACTTTGTTCTCTTCCCTTGTAAACTATAGCCAGGCCGTACAGTCTCCCAATTTTAAGTCAGCCATGGGTTTATCCTTTCATGAGTATAAGAAAGGGCGTTGATCTATTTGAAGACACAGCCATAGCAACAGACTTGAAATGACCAACTTGGGTTCTGGTTCTGACTCTGCCATGTAGTGTGTGTGTGTGCCTGTGTCTGTCCATATTTGTAGTGACAATTATTCCTATCCCTTGACCTGTTTCACTATTAAGAGATTCAGTTAGATGGATGCTAAAAGGCTTTCCAGTTGCGGCTTCCCAGGGTTCTATGCACTGAGGAAGATCTTAACTCTACTTCCCTTTCTCTAGGTCTTTGGTTTTTCCTAAGTCAGTACCGAGGATCTGCATCAAGGTGACCTATTTCTCCAGCTATATTGTTTCTTTTTTTTTTTTTTTTTTAGCTATATTGTTTCTGAGCTCAACCTGTACCGCTGCCCTGTTCGGCGAAGGCAAGGCTTTACCCATGACAAGGACTGCTGCCTTTCCTTTTGAGGCTGCAGACCTGAGGCATCTTGTCTCCCTCCTTTTCTTTGATAGAGGCCGAAACTGGGATCCCGTGGTGCTGTGCCCCACAGCCATATTCCGACTCTCTGAACTTGATTAATTCACTGTTGATCAAGTTGTGGTCATTTGTCATGGACCATCCAGGCAGTAGCGTTCTAAGAAATCACCCTAGTTTATCATACTCCGCACCATCTCCTCAGTCTTCTAGATATGTATGAAGATGGCAGGAGCGAAAGGACTTGAACAAAGCTGTACATTTTGTTCCCAGAACAAGATTAAAATCAGGGATTTGAATCCACCTTCAGTGCTCTCTCCATAGCACCCTTCGCTCACCCCTCTCTGACTAGCAGAGAGCTTTTCTTTTATTCTTTCTAACAAACATGCTTTCAGTCCTTCCCCATCGTTT
Source organism: Hystrix cristata (assembly GCA_004026905.1). Classification (NCBI taxonomy): domain Eukaryota; kingdom Metazoa; phylum Chordata; class Mammalia; order Rodentia; family Hystricidae; genus Hystrix; species Hystrix cristata. The sequence continues at coordinate 33,724 of PVJO010007994.1, read as the reverse complement.
ACTCTAGGCTGTTTTGTCCACCTCAATTTTCTTGCCCCAAAACAAGGACCTGAGAGCTAGAGGGATCCAGTTACAGTGCTGCACTGTATCTGGGCATTCACTCCTTAAACATCGTTGTGAAAGCCTACTACGTGTAAATTAGTGCACTCAGTGCTTGGGAGGACAGTGCTCGAGGTGCTCCCAGGCTGCAGACAAAGGGTGTCTTACAGTACTGGCTTGGGTTTCAGGCAGCAAAACAGCTTGATTAGTACTGTTGAGCCCATCTCCAGGCACTCAGCCACCCCTACTTAGCTAACTAAGGTCCAGAATGCTTTGAAATAAGGCAACACATAGCTTAAACCTCCTTTGGTTGATTCAACTTGAACGTACAAGCATCCATGGAGCACCTGCTGATTCGATCCTAATAAATAAGGAATTAATCATGAAAAGAGAAAGCTCAGGTTCCCACTGAGTGGTTCTGTGATTGTTCACTATGAACAGTAGTCCTAAATTAACCATGAACACCCCTTATAATGGTTATTTGCATAATGCGTTTGACTTCCACAACTGAGTAAACTAGGAGGACAGGAATTATTATCCCCAATTTACTAAGGCCCCAAAGGCCTAGGATGTGCTAGAATTGAAGCTCTTGATATCTATCATCTTATAGTTCTCTCTATATTTTCGACATGACTAAAACTTAGAGTTTATTTTCATCCAGAAAAGAAGAAATGTGAAAATCAGCACAATTAACCAAGAAACACAATTTTCTATTTGGCACAAGAGTCTTTAGGAAAAGTAACTATTTTGGGAAGGAGATTCCAAGGAGAAAGTGAAGCATAAAGGACCAGGATCAGGTTAAGGAAGTAGAAGGTACCTAGAACCCCCCCCTGCTTTTGGCGTGCGTTAGACCAAGGCCAGATATAAATGATGAGGGGGGGTGTAACCTGTGCTGCAAAATGGAATTTTATTTATTTATTTATTTATTTATTTATTTATTTATTTATTTATTTATTTATTTTGGTGCTGGGGCTCAAACTCAGGGCCTTGTGCTTGCTGGGCAAGCACTCTAACCACTGAGCTAAATCCCCAGCCCAAAATGGAACTTTAAAAAGTTAGGAGTTTTCAGCTAGAAATAAGCAACTTCTCCAAACTTCCTCCTGCTGAACACATGACAACACCCCCTCCTCTCTGTAGTCCCAAAGAACTGACAGGATGTTCAGATGACAGTTCCTGGAGGCCAGGGGCCTGGCTTGTTTTTCACAAGAAAGAGGAAGATGAGCTGAAGGTGGCCAGAGGTGATAAAGCCAATGTGGAGACCTGCACTGCCTCTCTGTCCTTCTTCCTTACTATAAATACTCTTGCCCACCTGCAAAAGGTGAGATGGTGGTGATTGGAGGCAAATGAGCCCCTCTGTCTCCTCAGAGCTAGCTTTGAATAAACCCTTTTCCCTTTTTACCCAAATATATGGCCTCCTTTGATTTGGTCAGTGGCAAGCAGAGCAACCTGAACATATGAGCCTAAGTGGCCACTGACAGAGGGAGCCAGTGCTGGAGAGCCGTGGGGGTCGCATGTTCTAGAAAAGAAGGAGATGGAGAGAAAACTAGGCGAGGATCATGAGCCTTGATCAGCAAACAGCCTTGTCTGGCAATGGAGCACTGGGAGGAGGAGCAGGCAGGTTAGCAACCTTGGATAAAGTTATGTCCAGGGATTTCACCATCACCCCTTCAAATACAGCTGCTGGCAAAAGACATGGGATGGGGGAGGGGCAGTGTGACTGATGCTGCCTGTCAATGGATTTATGGCCTAGTGTGAGTGGGAAGCTGAAATATGATCTATGTGTGACTGTGGCCCAAGTGCAAGCCAAAGCCAAAGATCTCATCTACCGAAGAGGGCAAGCTGGCGGCTATGGACTTATTGACAAGAGGTACACTGGAGACCTCTGTGTAATGGCAGCGGCTGGACAAGTTCCATTGGGAAAAGCAATGCCCTGAGGCTTCTAAGAGGATGGACTTTGGGTCAGACCCCCTGGCTTGGCAGCACGACTCTCCACCTACTAGTCGTGTAGTCTTGGGCAGCTTTGCTCACTTGGACAACAGGATGGTAGCAGTACCTATTTGCCAGCAGAATGCTCCAAAGCTTAAATGCATTAATACCTGTAAAGGTTTTTCTAAACAGGATCTGGCACGAAGTCTACATTTGATTTATGATTGTTGTTGTTTCCTTCCCTCACTTAACGCTGTGAAATGATTTTACATTTTTTCCTTCAAAAAGAAAAACTGTAATTCTTATAATGGCCTTGTAAGCCCTTACTTTTGTGCTTCCCCCGCCCACACCACCCATCACTTTTCTGCCCTCTCCTCCCACCCTGCCTCCTGGCTCATTCATCCAGGTCACACTGACCTGCTTGCTGTTCTTCAACATGCCAGGCAGACTTCTGCTTCAGGGCTCTGTCGCTGGCTGGTCCCTCTGCCTGGATCCTGCTGCTGCCAGTCATCCTCTGCAAGCTCCCTGGCTTTCTTCCAGTTTTGGCTTTAGGGTCAGCTGCTCAAAGAGGCTTACTCTGACCATCAGACTCAAAATTGCAGTCTCCACCCCCAACATTGCAGACCCTCTTATTCAGTTATTTAGCTTTCTCTTCTTTTTCTTCTTCTTGTTCTTCTTCTCCTTTCTCCTCCTCCTCCTCTTCTTCTTTTTGATCATAGGATTTATTATCCTTAAACATGCTAACTATGTGAATTACTGTATTTGTCATTTATCTACTGCTAGTTGTACAAAGGACAGAGACCTCTGTCTCACTTACTCTTGCATCTTGAGCATCCAGAACACTCTTTCCTAAATACTTCATGAATGAATGAATGAATTAATGAATGAATTGTGGTGTAAAGAATATTCAAGGGCCGTTTCACTGTGTAACCTCGTTTTCTCCCTGTTAGGGCCTCAGATGAACAGAACTGAACTGATTCTGCTGCTACCAGATTTTGGGTGCTGGAGTCGTCTCTTAGAGTTGATTTTTAGTTTTGTTTTTGTTTTTGTTGTTGTTCCAAACAAAGAATTGGTGGAAACAAGTGTAAATGGTGGCAAAGTTTTACTTCTGTTAAAGTTAGAGAAAAACACCCTGCAGAGTGAGTTTGGACCAAGTAAAATTAGGAAAAAGAAAAAAATAAATACACTCTACAGGTGAAGAGTGTGCTATCCTAAAGGCACTTGATAGTGAGTGTTTAATGGTGGCTGTCTTTTTTCTTTTTTTTATATTTCCCAGGCTGGCGTCATATCTAGGCCATCTTATCAAAAACTTGCTTGAGTTCATGCGAGAAGTCCATGTGTGGAGCTCTGAGAAATGTTCTGCGCATGTGTCCTGGGAGTTTGCCCTCAACAGGTCATGCCTATTTTTCCAGCCAGTTTTAGCCACGCCTTAGCTTCCTGCTTCACTACTCTGCAGGGGTGCTGGGGATCAAACTCAGGGCCTTGTGCTTACTAGGCAAGAGCTCTACCACAGAGCTAAATCTCCAACCCCAGATGTAGTAAATGTATTTTTGACTTACATTATTTTCAACATATAAGGTGTCCATTGGGATGTAGCCCCACCATAAGTTGAGGAGCATCTCTGTCTCCTTTTATGCACATTCCTCATTTAACAACCAAGTGAAAGTCATACGACTAGGTCAAGTGAACTGGTCTCTAAGTGAGGAGTTGTATATAGTATGTACATTGCAATGTTCATAACAAGAAATAATCAAAGGTAACTCCACCTTGATGACTTTCCTTTTGTTTGCATAACTCTCACATGCAGTATTATAATGTATAATAGAATGTAAAACTACAGTACTGTACAATACAATCAACAAAAATTACAGTACTGTATAAACAAAAAGACATTGAGGAGCTATAAACAACATGTGCAGAACTGTATTAAAAAAAAAAGACGGGTTGTAAGTCCAAACAGTCGTTAAATGGGCAGGGCCTTAAATGAGGAGTATCTGCATGGACTTTTCCTTATTGCTTCTCATTTCATTTTCCATTCCCTCTCCAATTTCTCTTCTTGGGCCACTGGTATATTTAGGGGATATTCTTCCAATCTAGTTTCCAGATGAGTATTTACAAATATCTATCTATCTATCTATCTATCTATCTATCTATCTATCTATCTTTGAAAAATCATAGCACTGTTGTGTAGATCATCTACCCTAGGCTGCATGGAAACTTAATTCCTTATTGTTGACTGTGTTGTGTACTACTCCACTTACCCAGTGATGAACACAGAAGATACTCCAGTATTCAATTTTCAAAAGTCCACTTCAGTAAATGCTCTTTTATGTGTCTTTCTTGGGACCTGAGTGCATTTCTCTTGGCATATAACCCTAGGCACAGGGTTGTCTATTGTACCCTTTGCCCATCTTTTTTTGGGGCAGGTGCTGGGGATAGAATTCAGGGCCTTTCACTTGCCAGGCAAGCACTCTACCACTGAGCTAAATCCCCAGCACATGCCCATCTTCATAGTGGAATTTCTTTTATTTGCTACTTAGAAGAGGTTTCTTGCATATCCTAGATATTTATGTTTTGTTAGACATTGCAAGTGTCTTTTTCACCTTCCTGTTAACTTTGTCTATGGTATTCGCTGCTGAAAATAAATCTTTAATTTTGGTATAGTCAATCTGTTGCCTTTTCACTTTTTTTGTGTGTGTGTTTAAGGTTTATTTAAGAACTCCCTGGCATTAATTCTCAAAGATAACCTTCATTTGATTTAACTGCATTTATAGTTTTTCCTCATTGTTCCATCTGAAGTCTATTTGTATACATAAATAGGTATCTAAATTCCTATTTCTCCATACAGTGGGCAGATTTTATTAATATTTCCTAAATTATTTGTCTTTCCCAAACCAATTTATACCAGTTCTTACCTATACTGAGGTTCTGTAAGTACATGGATGTGTATTTGGGCTATTTTGTTCATTGGATTAAGTTTTAACTCCTGTGTGACTTCTGCACTATTTTTGTTACTAAAGTTTTGTAATCATTCTTAAATCTTAGTAACTCTATTTGGTGCTTAAAGATGTTTTCTGATTATTTAAAAAACAGTTTAAATATTGTTGCATAAATACATTTTTCTAATATTTTTGCAAGAACTTCCTGCTTTACATAATCATTTGAATAAAAGCATGTCCTTAAACCTTAGCTTTACAAGAGTGGCAATGAAGCAATGCAAGAGGCTTTTAAAATGAATAGATTGCTTCTGAGTGTCCATTAGCACCCTAGTATTTATGGATGCCCATGATTCTCAGCAGCAGCCCAGGAATAGAAAGACGGGAGTACCTCTTCTGTGACGGTGCATAAGCAGTACTCCCAATCTCAAGGCATGTCAGCTTGGTTACCTTTTTATTAGATTCCAGCCAGCATACTGCTTTCTCTGCAAGCGGCCAGGGGTTGTTATCTCCAAGGCACAGTGTCAGAACTTCCCCCCTTCAATCAGCTTCCTCTTAACATGTAACAGCAGTGTTCTGTCTTGTGTGAGCATCTTGTAAAAGTACATGACAAAACATTTCCCAAATCTCCTGTACAGCAGGTGGACTGATTTGCTGCCTTTCTGCTGTGTCTGGAGTTCTGATATGTTACCTACTGAATTTTCTAAACACGCGCAAACCATCATGTCGGAATACTAATTCTTTTCCATCGGAAACCAACAGTAAATTTACTAACATTGATAATTTTTTCCCTTTAAACCCATTTAGGTCATGAGTCTTTTGAAAAGAAGTCCTATTTGAGAATTATTCACATCTAGAGAAGATTGTGTATTTAATGAAAATTATATTATAAAATTAAATAACTAGTGTATCCCAAATCACACAAGATTAGAATTACACGCTAATCTCTACTATTGCTTCTCGTGGTATGTGTAGCTTTGAAACAGGCTTTCAGCAAGCTGAGACGGTGACTTGCAGGAAAGATCCGTAAGGCAGTCTGGGCTCTAAAAAGAGTGGCAGATATTTAAAACAGGGGAAATAAAAAACAAAAAAACCCGCAAAGCTACAAAATTAACAGAGAGTTTACACTTAGTTTATGCTATAAGACTATAATTCTGTCGCATGATTATAATATTTTCAAGGGTTGCTGCATATCTGCAGACATGATATCACAATAGGGGACTAGAACTAGAGAGGGTGACTCTGGTTTTTGTTTGAAGTGCCCTTCCCCCCACCGCACTGGCTGTAAGATACACACTTACTAATAACAGCTCCAGAGCAAGGCTTGGTATTTTCTGTATTCATGATGAGAAGTCCAGGAAGAGGAGGAAAAATGGGTGGAGAAAATCAGCAAAATAATAATATAAGAAAATTTCCTTGACTTGAAGAAAAGTATAAACTAAAGATTCCAACAGGCACCCAGAATAGTAAATGAAAAATTTTTTAAAATCAAGGCATAGTAACATGAAATTCGAAAAGACCAGAGATAAAGAGTAGATTCTAAATGCATCCAAAGGAAGACGTACAAGTGACCAAAACATATATGAAAAAAGCTCAATATCATTAATCATCAGGGAAATGCACTTCAAAACCACAGTGAGATATCACTTCACTCCAGTAGAAATAGCTATTATCAAAATGACTAAAGCTAACATGTGCTGCAGAGGATGTGGAGCAATGGAACACTTGTATGCTGCTGCTAAGAATGTGAATTAGCATGCCATTATGGAAATCAGTATGGATGTTCCTCAGAAAATTGAAAACAGCAATCCCACTCCTGCTGTGCATCCAAAGGAAATTAAATCAGTATGTCAAAGAGACATTCGCACCTCCATGCTCATTGCAGCACTATTTCCAGCAGCCAAGAAATGGAAACAACCTAAGTGTCCATCAGTCAATGAATGGTGAAAGAAAATGCAGTATCTATAGTATCATGGAATACTATTCAGCCATAAAAAGGAGAAATCCCATCATTTGCGACAACATGGAGCTGGATATTATTATGTTAGGTGAAATAAGCCAGGCACAGAAACACAAGTACTGCCTGGCCTCACTTACATGTGGAATCTGAAGTTGATCTCATAGAAGTTAAGAGTAAAATGGTGGTTACCAGAGGGTAGGAGAGTGGGACGGGGGTGGAGAGTGGTTGTTTGGAGGGCGCTATGACATAGTTGTAGATAGGAACAAGAAGTTTTGTTGGGATATTGCACAGCAGGGTGACTGTAGATAATTATTAATGTATATCTCAAAATAGGTATGAGAGGGGATTTGGTATGCTTCTCCAAAAGAAATGTTAAATGTTTAAGGTGATAGATATGCTCATTACCCCAGCTGGATCGTTACGCAAGGTACGGTTGCATCAAACATCACATCGTACTCATGTTTGTGCAATTATTATGTATCGATTAAAAGCAAAATAAAACTAAAACAATGCATCCAAAAGGGAGGTAAAACTAGTTACATTTAAATAAGATCTCCAAAATCTGAGGGAATAAGATCTTCAAATCTGAGGGAAAATTATTTTACCTGGAATTCCATATCTTAAAAATGATCAGTTAAGTATGAGGGTAGAATAAAGGCATTTTTCAGATGATCATGAATTTGGATAATCTTCCTACACTCTTTTTCTTAGTATGTTACTTGAAATCTAAACCTAAGAAGAAAGGATGTGAAAATCAGGGCACAGTCATTCCCACCAAGGAGATGCACAAAGGGCAGTCCTGGGATGACAGTCAAATGTCAGCTCTAGAGAGGAATCTGTCCCAGAGGTGGAAGAGGACAGAAGTTTCAGAAGGGAGGGTCTGGGAGTAGAGGGGAGTCCAAGGATTCATCAGGATTTTAGAGCATTAATCATGCTAAGAGGAGGAAGACAAACAAAGGAAGAGGACTAGAAATGCAAATAGAGCCCGCAGGAAAGCAAAAGAAAATAACTTTATGTTACTGAGCTGTGAGGTAAGCAACATTTAATAGCTTGAATAATATAGTGTGCATTGATTTTCAAGTTCTATAACCACTTATAGACAAAACACTTAGAGAATAGAACGTAAATGTTATCAACTTTGACAAAAGCAACACATAAGTACAGAGGGAATAAAGGGTAGGTAGAAGGTGTGTGAAAGAAAAAAAATTATTCTGGTCCTTGTTAAAATTGACCAGATCAATTTTATTTAAAAGGGTAAGTGATGATAAGTATGAGGACCACAGCACTGGAGTCCTGCAGTAAGGGAGAGATGGAACTCAAACCCCAACAAGATGGTGCGGGGCGGGATTGAAAACTAAGAAGCAGGGTTGAAGTCGTTGGATGGAAAACTAGCCATTTCCCACATAAAGACATGTCAGTCAACAGCAGACCACATGTACCACAGTGGTCCCATGACATTACATGGGGTTGGAAAATTCCTGTCTCCTAGTGACATTATAGCCATCATAATGGGGCACAAGGCATTGCTCCTGTTTGTGGTGAGGCAGGCTGATGCACATGAACTCACCGTACTGGCAGCTGTGTAGAAGTATAGCACAGATGATTACACAATGCTTGGTAATGCTAACAGACAGCTGTGTTACTGCTTTGTGTACTTCCTACTTTTTGCCCTGTCCTCCTACTTGTAAACAATCGTACTTGGAAACAGTATGCTGGTGCACCGTCTCTCATTTGCTGTGCTTCTTGGTGACTGATCTGTACCGTCTAAGTTTTTGTGAGCATGCTCTATGATGACACACAGTAACACAATCACCTAATGACACGTTTCTTAGAATGTGTCCCCTGTTGTCGAGTGAAGCATGACTGTACTAAGAGGAAACATCTCTCCCCTTGGATAAGGGGTTTCTGAAGGTAATTTTAGCTGACTGGAGTTTGGTCAAAGGAGAGATTCTTCATCAAGGGAAAGGAGAGTGAGAGACAAATAAGGGTGTCATTTCTTCCCTCCACCTGGAGAATCGAAGGATGTTATCTATTGCTTAAGGAACAAAAAGAAAAAGTATGTGTACAGGAATTCCTTATTATACGACTCTAATCCATTCCTGAGAACATGTTGGAAAGCAAATATTCAAACAGAAGCATTTATATAACAACCCACCAAAGATTTTTGCATAATATAATGCATTTTAAATACCAATTACCTAATTATTTGATAGTTAAAGAATTCATTAGTGGGTATATTTGTGGACAATTGGCAATAACACTGTGGAATCTTGGATATTCACTTGATTTTCCCTGCATGCTTTGATGACATGCACTGCAAGATAAAGAAACAACGGGATGATACTGTACACATAGTTTCTAAATCACATCCAGGTTTGATAGTTTTCCTAGGAACCTGGCAAAAGCAAACACTGGGCCCCATTAAGGGCTAAGTCCTCAGGGCGAGGATGATAACAATAATGCCTAGCATATTTGAACAAGGCTCTCTCACACAGGAATAATTCACAACCTAAATATTTTGGCTGGCATTTTGTGAGGATTCACTAGAGCAAGGTCTTATTTCAGAGACTGGACTTGGGGTAGGGTTTTTTTTTTTTTAGTCTCTACAAGGGGTTATAGCCACTGACTGGCTGGGGAGAGCTCAGATGGCTAGATAGGGGCAACCTGTAAAGCGAGCACACGCAGCCCACAGCAGTGCGAGGACAGGAGGGAGGCGAGGGAGGGAGTGTGGGGGTGATGCCCCTGACACAGAGCCTCGCCCTCCAGATCCGCTGATAGATGCCAGGACAAATAGTAAGGCACCATGCAGCAGTAGAAGCAGATGACTTAGAGATGTGGTGAGAATAGAAAAATTAGAATTAGCTAATAGAGTTCAAGGGGGTCCTTGCAGGAAGCAGGAACCCGGGGTCTATTGCATTACTATTATTGCTATTATTTGTTATTATTAATTACTTTGTGGCACTGGGAAATGAATCCAGGACTTTCACATTGAGCTACATCCTCAGCCCTTTTAATTTTTTTTTCAGTTTGGAGACAGAGTCTCACTGAGTCACCGAATTGCCCAGATTGGGCTCTAGATTGTGATCCTCCTGCCTCAGCTTCCCAGAGTGCCGGGATTATAGGCGTGGGCCACATCTGGTTTGTATTATTATTCTTTATATTGTTCGATTCTAAAAGGCTCATAGCACATAATTTTTGCTAAAAAAAATGTAAGTGTTAATATTTGTTTGTTAAAAAGGCAAATCTGGCCAAGTCATGAAGAGACGAAATATTCTTCCATCCCATTCTCTTCCCTTCACTCTAAAACGAACCCTCTTGAACATTTCATGATCTGGCGCTGTGTTCTCTCTCTAGTCTCAGTGTCCTCCCCCAGAATTACTTGAGGTTGCCAAGTGTGTCACACTCACACAGACCCGTGTGCCCTTGCACAGGCTTTCTTCCTAAGCCACTCCCTCTCCATCACCTGCCCCACTTTTATTTGGCCCAGAAGAGCCTCAGCTTCGGGAAACCGGCTCCGAGCCAGGAGGGTGCGTGCAACACTCCTCACTGGTCCTCACACAGAGTGCCTCAGGGGACTCAGTCCTAAAAAGTTCCTCGGTGTGGGTTCTTGGCTCCTTTGTCAAAGATCCGCTGACTGTAAATGTGGATTTATTTCTGGGCTGTCTTTTCTATGTCTGTATGTCATGCCAGTAACATACCGTCTTGAATATTCCCATTGGGTCGTCCATTTCGAGGTCAGTGAATGCGATGCTCTTCTTGTGCAAGATTGCTTTGGATATTCAGGAGTCTTTTGTGCCTCCACATGAGTTTTAGGAGTTTTAAAAATTTCTGTGAAAAATGTGCTCAAGAGCAATTGTGTCGAATGCCTAGGTCGTTTTGAGCAACGTAGACATTTTAAGTGTATTAATTTTCCTGGCTTCTCCTGATCTCTCTGGATGCTGTTTGTGAATGTCCTTTGCTGTTTCCTTCTCCTTGACCTAACCTGCAAGTGCTGGAATTACCCAGGAAGGGAGTGCCAAGACTCAGTCGGCCAGCAAGCTCCACATTCATTTGTCTTAGTTGAGGTACAGAATGGAAAAAGAGGGTGAAAGGCTCACGTGTTCAGTTTTGCTCTGTCATTTTGATGACTTAAAGTTTTCTAAGGCTCGCTCTTGCCCTTGGGGTGAAAAATTACGTCTCTCTGGAGCCTCTGCTGTCTTTCTCCTCCTTGCTATCTCTGTTTTAGCTAAGGATGACCAGCTCCTGAAGAATGAGCACATTTTGTTCTCTTTTCTTGGATCTCTCTTTCTGTGTCTGTGTCTCTGTTATTCTCCATTTCTCTCTCTTTTCCCCAATGTCACTTCTTTTTTTTTTTGGATTTTTTTTTTGTGCTGGGGATCGAACTTGGGACCTTGTGTTTACAAGGTGAGCACTCTAACCACTGAGCTAAATCCCCAGCCCCTCAATGTCACTTCTTAAAAGGCGTCTTTCCTGAGTTCCACTTTCAGTCGGATGCAGGTGTTCCCATGAACGCTCAGCAGTCCTGTGCCTTCTATGTGAAACTCGAACCCCACTTGGCAGTTGTATCTCGTGGGTGTATTTTGAGATGTCATAGGACACTTCGCACAGTCATGTCTCTTTCCCACTGGACTACAAACTCCCTAAGGCAAGGAACAGGGTCTGTGGTGGTCCCCATTTTCTCTTACCCAGAAGAGGACAAACGTCACATGATTCTACTTATACAAAGTCTCTAGCTTAGTCAAACTCATCAAGGCAGAAAGTGAATAGTGCTTGCCTTATAATGAAAGGAGAGTGGAAATGTGGCATTAGAGTTTAATGGGTAGAGACTTTCATTTTCATAAGATGATAAAAGTCTTGGTGATGGATACTGGTGATGCTTGTACAACAATGTGAATGCATTTAATGCTACTGAACTGTGCAATTAAAAATAGAATGGCGCAGGCCTGGTGACATACATCTGTAATCCCAGGACTCTGGGAGGCTGAGGCAGGAGGTTCGCCTGGGGAACTCGGTAACTTGGCAAAACCCTGTTTTTAAAATAAAAAAAAAGAAAGAAAAGTTAGGATGGTAAATTGTGGGCCATGCATTAATGAAAATTAGGTATGAAGCTGAAATTGGATTTGATAATGTATCATTTTTAAAATGTTGAAAATTTGACTCTCTTACAAGTACAGAATGAAAGTGTTAAAGAGAAATCCAACTGAAATATTTCCTTAATTCTGTAGAAGCGGCTTTATCACATAAAGACAAACTCTCTTGTTTCATGACCACATATCGTGGCCAACATGACCTTGCTCCTGGGCCATCACAGAGTGGTCTGAGCATAGATGCTTGACATAATATGTGACCTTTCAAACTGGATACAAAGTACCTCTTTAGTGGGCTCCAAAAGCAACATGAGGTTCAATAACAAAGTGTGACACAAAGGGGAGAAAGACAGTCTATTTGCCTTTGAAAAGCTAACATTTAGTTCTGTCCTTGTAAGAGTTCACAGAAGCAACAAATGGATCCCGCCTGTGCTCAGAAGAAAGCGTGAAAGACAATCATTTCTGGCAAAACAATAGCCCTAGCAGGGCTGGTTGTACCTGCAGAGCTGTGCTTAAGGGTCGCTGGATGGGGCTTGCTGTTCAGAGCTGGGTGGAGCTCAGTCAGCTTTGTCCAACAGTGGCACAGGAAGTGTGATGGTTCAGTGTCATCCTAGAGGGAGCAAATTGTGAGTGTGCAAAAAACATCACAAAATAATTGAACTGGACTTCACAGGCAACATGCTAGAAAAACTTGAGTTATTACTTCTGTGCGACTTCATTTGTCCTTATAAGCCAGAGAGGCCAAGAGAAACTTACTCATACGATGCCATGGGTAGCACCATCTCTGTGTGACTCTGGGAGCTAACCTGGGGGTGATTTCATTTTTCCACAAAATGACCATCCAAGTTCAGCCTCCAACAGGACCTGCAGTTTCTACCCTAGCCAGGAACTGGTAGGATCCTGTGGGACCCAAGATCTCCCAGTGCTAAGCCATCAGTGCTCCCAAACAGCTTCTAGAAACACATCAAATCCTGACTTCCAAGCACCAAGAAGCTATTCTTTCCCCCACAGAACAGAATAGAAAAGCAGAGCCAGAGCGTGGAGACATCCCTGCACGGCAAGGCAGGTCCGCTTTCTGGGCCCGGCGGTACCCTGTCTCCCACACACTTGTCTGCGGGGAGATGGGAAGAACGAGAAGCTGTGGGTTGAGTCATATCCCCATAAAATTCATATATTGAAGTCCTAACACCCAGTATTTCAGAATGTGACTATATTTGGATATAGATCTTTAGGGAGCTGATTAAATCACAACAAGGCCATTAAGGTAGGCAGGACTGGCGTCCTCATAAGAAGAGACAAAGACACAGATAAATACGATGACCATGTGGGGACATGGGGAGAAGACAGTGTCTATAGGCCTTGGGAGGAAGCAGCTCTGCCCATACTTAGACCTCAGAGTTCTGGGTCAAGACTAAGCTCACGAACTCATATGTGGTCCCTGGGTCAGCGGCGGCGGCAGCAGCTTCCTGTGGGAGCTTGTCACAAATGCAGATTCTCCAGACCTGATGAATCAGAAACTCTGGGGTCAGCCTCAGGAGTCTGTTTCAATAAGACTTCCATGGCATGTTGATGCATATTGAAGACTGAATACCACTGAGTTCAGAAATGGGCTTTATGGAGAAGGGGATGCAAATAACCAAGGAGCGGCATAAAAAGAGAACATGCAGAGTTTTCAGTGTTTTGGTTTGCTCGGAGACATCTGCTGCCCTGGAGGAAGCAGTCATGTTATGAGGTGCCTCCAAGACTTACAGGCAGCCTACAGTTAGAAGCCAGCAAAAATCCAGGGCCCTGTGTCACGCAGCACAAGGAACTGAATTCCGCCAGTGCCCTTGAGAGCTTGATCAGGTGACACCGCAACCGTGTGAGACCCTAAATAGAGGACCCAGCCGATCTGTGCCCAGACCCCTGACCCACAGAAAATGAGAAAATAAACGTGAGAAAATAAATGAGTAGTAGCCATTTGCTGCTATAAATTTGTGGCAATTTGTTATGCAGCAATAGAAAACTAATGGGGGAGTGGAGAGGATAGAGGATAAATATAGCCAGTTGCTGTCCAACAAATAGTCTCGTAACTTTGCTGTGATTGTTTTGCTTCCAGGCCTGAGGCACACAGTTGCTTCTGAGGAGGCCCCAGACTGGCAGAAGCTTGAGAACATCAGGCTGGGCCCAAAGCGGAGGCTGATGTAAACATCTTTTGCACAGAATTAATTGGCGACTTTGAGCCTTCTAACTTTAGCAGCACCACCTCAGCATCTCACCACACTTGACATTCAGTGACTCGGGGACCCAGGAGCCAGCTTGTAATATGTCATGAACCGAAAGCTACTGGTCTCAAGCACAGGAACTGCCAAGTCTGGGACATGAGTTTTGCTGTCCTCATGCTTGGGGTGCAGTTCTTCCTGCTGCTTAGGGAAGGGCCCAGGCTGGAGCGCTGGCGCCCATTCTGACAGAGCTTGGTCTGGCTGTGCTGCTTTGTCCACTGCTGAATTGCCTATGAAATCTAGTGCCCAGAGTCAGGGCTCATCACATGAATTGGCAGACCCAGTAAGGGGACAGTCACAGCAAAGCCTGGAGCAAAGCAATCGTGAAGGTGAAAGGGTGGATGAGGAGAGCACATGGCAGGACCCTTCCTTTAGTGTTAAAGAGGCGAAGCTACATACATGTGCATGCCTGGGCCTACTCGGGAGGATCTGAATCTTTCCTCAGCCTCTTTAGGGATCCTCATGAAGCTCTTGAGGAAGAAGCACCAAGGCCTGATGGCAGACATTTATTCTGTCACTGTCCTGGAGGCTGGAAGTCTGAGATCAAGCTGTGGGCAGGGACAGTTCCTCCTGAGGCTTGTAGATGCCATCTTCTCCCCATGTCCTCACATGGTTGTCCCCCTGTGTGTCTCTGTGTCCTCATCTCCCTTCTAAAGACTCTGGTCTCTGTGGGTTAGGGCCTGCCCTTTGTTACCTGTTTAACAGTGCTATCTTCAAACCCTAGGGTTAGGATGTCTACACAGGAATTTGACAAGGGGACACAACTCAGTCCGTAACAACATCTAAATAGACATTTCAGACACAGAATTTAGCTCAAAGACTGTGCTTGGCATAGGGTCATGCTGACTGAAAGACACTTTAATACAAGTTCCATTAGGTCAACAAAGATGTAACCATATGAAACTGGCCGTCCCAAACATGGAACTCAACAGCACTCTCCCCATCAGAGGAGAGATGATATCAGTGCCATCATTGTTAATGGCCTTAATTGTATCCCCTAATTCATATGCTGAGGTCCTACTCCTGGTACCGCAGGATGTGGTTTTATTTGTTAATAGAATCACTGTAGATTTAATTAGTTATGTTAGGATGAGGTCATAGTGGAGTAGGTTGGGCCCCTAAACTAATATGACTTGTGTCCTTATAAGAAAGGGAATTTTGGACACACTCACAAGGACAGCACTATGTGAGACAAAGGTAGAGGGTATCTGCCAGCCAAAGAGAGGCCTCGAACAGATCCTTCCTTCACATCCCTCAGAAGGAGCAAACCCAGCTGACACCTTCATCCCGTACTCCCTGCCTCTGTAACTGCTGTCGTTTCTGTTGTTTAAACCATCCAGTGTTATGGCAGCCCCAGGAAATTAATACTGTCGGAAGGGTGAGACTCCATCCAAACAGTTGATAAGCTCGATTTGGGAACTTCCTAGGGAAGCTGGGATTCTATATTAGTCAAAGCAATTAATGCTAGTTTCTGTATAAACAACCCTTAATCTCAGTGGTTGAACACAATGCAAGTATATTTCTTGGACATAATACAGACTGATGGCATTTTGGATAGCTCTCTTAGGTTTTGTGGTGAATCAGAGATCCAGGCTTCACTGTAATTAAGACCTTTGAGAGTCTTCTATTGGATCCCTTGGTCCCTTTCATTTGACTGGCTTATAAAGGAGAGGGAGAGAAATCAGCTCTTAACTGCATTGGGATTGTTAGATACAGAAAAATAGAGATGAGGATTCTCAGGGTAAGATGTATTCATCCATGGTGCCTTGGTCTAACAAATGGGTATGGTTACCATGTGCCTTCAAGAAGAGCTGGAAATATACGGAATGGAATTCATAACCTGTTCACTAATACCTTGATCTTGCCTGCTTCATGGATACAAAATTTAGCTCTACTTCCTAGCTGCTCTACAGTTTTATGGGTCCTACAAATAAGCTTGTGCACATGGAGAAACTTCTAGGTCTGTTGGGAATTCCAACTCTACAGGGACCTGAACCCTGTTTCTAGTCCATCTATTCTCCAGTGGCTGTGTGACCTTAGACAAATCTATCTCATCTTCTCTTGGAGGCTTTCTTGTGCCACGTGTTCAGTGAAAGGGTTGTATCTCATGACTGTCTGTGGAGGGAATGATTCCTTGGTCTAAGCAGAGATGAAAATCAAAAGAATATTAAATCATCCATGTGAAATGAATTACAGGGTATCTTAGTTACTTTTCTCGTTGCTGGGACAAAATACGTGATGAAGAGGAAAGGTTTATTTCAGCTCAGTTTGTAGAGGTTTCAGTACGTAGGCAGCTGGTTCCAAGGCAGGGTGGCATGGCAGAGGGGCATCACAGAGGAGAAACAGTCCATGGCATGGCAAGCAGAGGGCAGTGAGCTGCAAGCCTCCCTTTCCCTTTTATCCCAACCAGGCCACTAGCGTCTTGGTTGGTGCCACCCACACGCAGGGTGGGGCTTCCCATTTTCCACACCCAGAACTATGATAAACCAATTAGTGGACTAATCCAGAACCACACATCCACAATCCCAGTATCACACCCGTAATCCAAATCCACACACCCTAGATTCAACCACCTCTGAAAAGCCCCACCTATGAGTGCATGAGGTTTTGGGGGTACATCTAGATATAAGCCATAACAGGGTAACAAGGCTGGGAGCTGATCCTTGAGAAACAAAGTGCCAGGAGGAAAGATGGTGGAGAAATTTTATAGTTGATACCATTCACTATCTACACAATGAGCCATATCCTCCTCTTGGTATTGTGGTTCACAGTATAGATTTAAAGAGAAAACTCAAGAAAAACACTTATTTCCTATAACTCCCCTACCTAAATGATTTATTTCTATCATATTTTATGCTTTCAAACTATTTCATTTTCTCTGTGTAACTTGTATTCCTGGTTAGGATAATATTGATTTAAAGTATAGCTTAAACCAGTTGCTTACTACTGACTTGGAGAAGGAAGTAAGGACAAATCTCAGGTCGAATTCTACTCCTGAGCCTACTTTAGGCTCTGTCTCCCTGAGCCTCTCTGTGTCTCTCTTTCCTCTCTGCTTTGTTCCTCTCCTCTTTGCTATTCTTTTACTTCTCTTGTCTGAAGATGTGGGAATGTCAGTCCCCAACTGAACCTCTAATCTCAGTGGAGGTGCCCAGGATTTTGAACAAGGTTACAACACTTGCTTTATCTTTATTCTCTAGAGAGCAAAGTGCAAAACAAGAAAGGTGAAATCATCACTTGGATTCCATCTTTTTTTTTTCTTTCTTATCTTTTACAGAGTCACATCTTTCCTGTTGTGCTAGAATCAGTGGATAACTTTTCAAACCATGAAATATTGCTGGGGAAAGGAAAATGTAATGGCTTTTAAATTTTAAATTTTATTGTCTTCATCATGAGTCATTATCAGTAGTGCCCGAATCTCGAGTTTAACCGAAGTTGGCTGCGGGCATAGGGGTCCATCGTTTCTTTAGGAACTCACTTCGGGTTTCCCGCTTTCACAATGCAGAGTCTAGAGCATCACTGTTTGAGAGGTGAGATCAGATAATCCAGGAGACTCCAGTAATGAAGAAGGTACTAGCCATGAAACAAAATGATCTAAGTCTCCCTTTGGGTTGCTGTTGCTACTAGTCTCACCCGCAGCTCCCCAGGATCATTTAGCTTAGACCCTTGGTGCTGAGTAACTGACAAGTATTAGAGGTCAAACCTGCTGATTTTCAGGGTGTTCCTCTTTTCCAGGTTCCCATGTGTCACTTCAGCTTCAGGTCTCCCACTTTGGGTCCCATTTAGAAGAGAGTTATGTGTACATTTTTCTTTAGTGTTGTAACATCTCATCTGAGTTGATTTTGTAGAGTATTAGTTTATAACAGCTTCCCAGATCCTCAATATGATACATGTGACAATTTTGTTTCTCTGGGAAAGACATTGTGATGGAATTAGGAACCCACAATCTTGATTTATGGAGTAACATCTGTGAAAAGAAAAGGGAGGAAGTAGAACTAGGCAAAGGGATCTGTCAGGTTACAATATGGACCCAACAAAGTGTTTGCCAGGCCCAAGGGGCAGAGAAGACGAAAAGACTACTTTAGAGGAGTCTTGCTAAGATGCTCTGCTGAGTCTCACCAGGCGGAAACAGCTAAGACCTGTGACCTGGCCATTAGCTGGGGCACGACTGGCTCCAGTGCCGATGTGAGCTCTGGAGGAGCTTACAGCTGGAGGATGCCACTTTGCAGCTGGCAAGTGGGTCCTTTCTAAAAGGGAGTTCTGAATGGCATATCTTTGTATCTGCCAAAATACACTTAATGTTTAATATAATTTTCTGAGAGCAC
>PVJO010007994.1:0-15093 GCA_004026905.1 Hystrix cristata | reverse complement strand
ACCACCAAAAAAAAAAAAAAAAAAAAAAACCCACAAAAAACAACCAAAAAAAAAAACCCCAAAACACAACAAAGCCCTTAGGTGAGTTCTAGGGAAGGAAGCAAGCTCATGCCAAGTGTCCCGGCTGGAGGTGAATGGCGAATGTAGGCTCGGCCCACCTCATGGATCCCTTCAGGCCCGGCACCAAATACCCTTCCCGTTCGGCGGTCAGTACCACCAAGGACGCAGCCTCAGGAAAGTGAGGTCGAATCTCTCCTTCTGACAGATCTGGGTTTAATGGAGCTTCATAACATCTTTCGGAAAATGGCCTTAGACAGTTTCAGTTCTGGAGATTGTGTCAGAAAGCTGTGGGGGTGAGAGTTGGTGCGTCAGTGTTTGTTTGGGCCTTCAGTTGGTACCTAATTTGTAGCTCAAAGAAAATTCTGAGTCATGTTGTTCAAGCCTCAACAAGGCCTTTAAATTTGAGAAAAAGTTACTGGATTTCCCTTCCCTGAATGTCAGTCCAGCAATGATGATCTTTCCAGTCCCTTCTCTGAACACCATAAACACTACAGCATCGCAGGCTAGAGATCTTAGCATTGAAAACAGTTACTTATCTGTGCGCTGACTCTCACTGGCTATGTTCAGATGACAAAGAAGCACTTGAGGGAATTCATTCAAAGGGTACCTTTCCCCTTCCTCCTCTCTCCTGATCACTTTCCCATGCCCTGCAAATGAAAAGTGCTGCTCTATGCGACCCTTACCTTTCTCTTCCCATCCATAAGGCCATTACTATGGGGGTCTTCACACTCAGGGTTTGTTTCCTCCTGCCTCATCCTCTCAAGTGCTGGGATGACAGGCGTGCATGACCACAACCGGCTTCACACTCAGTTGCGAAGCTCTGTCAATGGACACATTTGATGGACTTGAACTTGGGCAGATTTCAGGATAATGGCTGCAGCGCTGGAGCCAACATTTAGGGTCATCTGCAAGTCCCACGTTCCCTATAACCTGAAGAGGTGTGCTAAGCCCCTCTGCAGGAATCCTACAGTCGAGACTTACTTTCCACGGGAAGCACCAGCCCTGTAGAGATGTATTGAAGCTGACTATAATGGCTTAAGTGGCACTTTTCCAGGTTCACAATGCATTGTAGGCAGAGCGATTGCTAAATAAACTCCCCTTAATTTCAGCCTGGTGGCTAGGGCCTGGCACCTGCTAGCGAAACTGCCTGTTACTTTGTTGGAATATAAGCTTTGCCCACCACTAAATTTCCCGTTACTGTAGTTGGGCCACTGCTGAGAGCCTCAGTACTGACCTAGGCTTGAACTCTTGCCATCCCACTTCTCTAAGTGATAACTGTCAGTGTACTGTGCCTTCACTTTCCATATTGAATTGTCCTCTGGTACCCATAGAAAGGTTTGTCTTCTCTGTACCTGTCCTGTTCCTTTGTATTTTCAGACCTTGCTCCCATCCGGGCTGTCTTACCCTGCAGTGAACCAGGTCCCCCTCCCCCATCCTCAACCAGAACAGAAACATGGGAGGACTGAGTGAGCCGATATCATATTTCTGCTTCCAGTGTTTTTAGATTCATGTACATCTGGATTGTGTTTCTTTGCTCACACATCTATCTTTCACATCAGAGAGTAAACTCTGTGTGGGGAACTACTCTGTCCACAGGACCTTTGCATAGAATAGGCCCTCTGTGAATGTTGACTGAAAGGGGAGTAACAAATGTGTAACAGGGCAAATGCTTTCTCCTTGACTGTGAGTCCCTTCAGGACGTCCCCAGTGGTTCTGTCCCTAACTGCAGAAGGCTGTGAAACTCCTGCAAGGCCCTGCAGGTCCTCCAAAGGCAAGTTTAGGGGTGAGTAGGGGTTTCTACCTCTGGAACACGTTCTCCAAATTCCTTTCCTGTTGGATGTGAATACTTTTCTAGGATTTGCAAGAAACTATGTGAGGAGGAGAAATGACAACTGGGGAGAAACCATTTCACTTTTAAAATGAGGAAATAGTCATTTAGAAGGTGTGTTTGAAGCTTGTTACTAAATGGAAACAAGTTTTTATAGGCACTTGTGGAGTAAGATGACCATTAGCAGAAGAGAGAGCAGAGTTCTGGAGTATGGATCACTCCAAACAATCTCATTTTCTTCTTCTCTTTCTTTAGAAATTTTTAAAATTTGAATTCTTACTATCTTTGTCAATTGGGGAAATGCTGAATATAGCATATCTGGATTCCAGCAAGGCATCTGACAAAAGCCCCTCATGGCATCTCTGTGGAAAAGATCGTCATCTTAGGGTGTTGTAAGTACCTTGTGTAAATCCAAGAGGTTCTCACTGACATGACTTTTCCTGATGGGGCATGACACAAAGAATCTAACAATCAGGCTCCTCTCGTCATTTTGCTTTATGGTGAAATCTGTGACCACCCAGGGCCTGGGTGTCTATGAAGATCAGTTTGAAGGCACAAGTGGAAGAAAAATGAGGAAAATGCAGAGGCTGTTATATAAATGGATCAAAAAAGATTCCAAATCATAAAGCTGGGTTATGAAGAACATGCAACTAAGTGGCTGGATAACTGCCTATCGACAGATGCTTTAAGTTGATTTAGTTCTGCCTCAATTCACGTTAAAATAGAAACAGAACATGTGAAATTGGTGGAGCATCTCATTGGGTAAAACAAGCCCCGGGCGAGCGAGTTAACGACATGACCCAGATTGCAAGATTTTCTTTTCCAAGGACCATGTCATCCCTTTATTGTGTGACATGCTAGGTGTGGAAGGGAAGATGAGGACGTGTGTGTGTGTGTGTGTGTGTGTGTATGCATGTGCATACGTGTGTGTGGTCATGTCAGAGCATGCAGATAGTTAATCTTCTGTGCGCTGCCAAGCTTATGCTGTATGCAATTAAAGGATTATTGTCCTTATGCAACATAACGCAAAGTAATCTAGTACTCAGATTCCTCTCATTTTTGCCTCCTGAAGACGCTCCCAGGGCATTTTTGCCTATAAAGATCAGTTGGAAAGTAGAGATTGCCTAGAAGATAAAGCCAGTCAGAGGCTGCTAGACGACTGCAGCACAGGTACATTCTAAACGACAGGAGCACTGGGTTGTGAGAAATATGAAATTGAGAGACAAGCAAGGAAAAGCAAAAGTGAGCTGCCATTTCTGTTGGGATTTTCATGGCTCCTATTTAAGTCTCCCAATACTAGTATCTTAGGCACATCATCTGTCACTGTATTTGCTCTTCCAGTGCTGCCGTGAGGTAACAATGAAAGACTGATAAACATATCTCCATTTTATAGATGAGCAAACTAAGCACCAAAGAAGACAGAGCCTCGCCTCAAGCCTCACGTGCAGTCCTTGACAAAGGCGGGGCGCTCTCAGGACTCCAGTCCTCCTTTCCTCAGTGCTCTGTTGAGTCACACGGCCAGCCCCTGTCTGTGCTATTTCTATTGCTTTCCATTTCCTTACCTTCGGATGCCTCTGTTTCTTTCTGCTCTCCTCACATCTTCTTTTACTCCTGATTTGGCTCAAATCCAAAGCAGAAAATAGATGCATGAGCTGGTGCTGGCAAACCATTTACATTTTCCAAGTTTAACCCTGGGCAGAGAGCAGGGATGTGTGATTAATCCGGATGCACACGTGTGTATGAGTGCGGGGGATGGAGAACGTGAGAGGCGGGGTTCGGGGTGATAGGCCAAGGGCAGAGGTCGAATCCAGACCATGCCTCCCACTATGAAGTTTTGTAAAAGAATATCAGCTCCGTAGACCCTTGATGGGTTTTCAAAGCATGGAGATGTCTGTTCTCAGTAGTAACATAAAACCCTCATACTAGCCATTGTCTAATAGTAAAACCTTAAACTGTCTGATCAACAGCTCTTTTTGTTTTACCCCACACAGGAATTATGGAAACAACACGTGTGACTAGGAGAGAAGGTCAACCTCAAAGGAGTGGTTGCTACTAGCTTGGCCGTGCTTCTCCATGTCAGTCATCCTTCAGCAGCTAAGGTATTGGCAATCTCTGCAGGCCCGTCCCCATGTAAGACCAACACTCTGCAGATTGTTCGCTTTATCTTTGTTTTCTCTGCAATTCGAATAAGCTGTCTATAAGCACAAGGTGTGTTTGGTTATGGCATCATGTCATGAACAGCTTGGTATGATAAACAGAATTAAGGGGAATTATCATGATTTTCCACGAATTTACATTTTTTCCACGGAGAGCAAACATTTTACTAAATCAACTACGCATAAATAGTAACTAGTATTGCATAAATAGTAAATATAAATAGAATATAATTTAGAGTAAAATATAGGGAACTACAAACACCTGGGTACAATTAGACATTTTAGTAATCTTTGTTACAAATTTTAATCCTTTTACTTGCTTTGCTTTGGGCTTTAATGAGAAAATGTTTAACTCTTTCTCTTAGCTGTCTGCAGGGTTAGAGCCAGAGTAGGGTGAGGGCCGGTGTTAGAGAGCAACCTCTTCCTCGCCGCAAGATGAAGCCTTGCTGGTACTTGGTGTGGAGAGAGCTCTGACACTAAACTCTGCCATTGACTGAATTTGGCCACAGCAGGGTCTTACACGTTGCAAGCAACCTCAATTCTAGGAGGTACACTTGCGATATCATTACGTAATGGAAGGCAGTGATAGGGGACTGGAGAAGGGAATTTCCTGTTTGTAACCCACTCACTTTTGCTTTGTCAATATAGAGATTATAGTTATAAAGTTTATGCTTCTTTCGTGTCAAAATTACAAACCTACATGACTTTTTATCGAGTGGCTTCTTAAAAAATACATCCATTTCTAGATATAAAATGAGAACTCCTTCAGCTTGTAACTAGACAAAGATAGAGGTGGGATCAAAATGAAGGCTCAGGACCTGTCTTTTCTCACTTCAAATTCCTTCATATGCTGGAAAGATATTTTGAAAATTAAGTAAATACCAAACAGCTAAAAAAAAAAAAAAAAGAGATCACATAAGCGGAGACAAAAAGATACAATTCCATTTAAAATGTCTAGAGAGAAGTTAGAAACTGACCATGTTTTAAGGTAGCAAATATTTTTTACATCTTTAGTAATAAAAATTGGTTAGATTGTGCTGCCATTGTAAATACAACTCAAAATCTCAGGAGCTGGACAAAATCAAAGTTTATTCTCTCTTCCAATGCTGCTTCTCTCTTACCCAGAGTGTGACATGGGTTGAGTTCCTCTCATTTGTCTTGTTCTATGTAGTACACGCTCAAGGCAGAGGAAGAGACCTTGAAGCTATCTCTGCCCCAAAGTGACACATGTTCCTTCTCACAAGAAAAACAGTAGACTTCACCCATAAAAGCAAAAGCTATTTTTTTGTGAAAAGTGAATAAAATTGGTCAGATGTACTTTATTTATTTGTTTATTTTTGGTACCGGGAACCGAACTCAGGGCCTCATGCTTGCGAGCCAAACACTCTAAGCACCGAGCTAAATCCCCAGCCCAGTCAGATGTACTTTAAAAGAGCGGAAAAGCCCAAATTATATTAGAAATCGTAACTAAGGCATAATCACAGACCTAAAAGGAAATTTATTAAAATTATATGTAACTTTTGCTAGTCATTTTGCAGTTTTTTCAAGAGATAGAAAATCAGAATAAAAAAGAATTCTGAATTCTTGATAGAGTTTCAGAATATTTACTATATAGAAATAAGTAAGAAGAAATTGAAATACATCCCCAAAGAACAATATCTCCAATCGAAAACATAATAGGTCCAAGTAATTTTATCTTCTCTTCGAGGAACAGATCATCACTATGTTGTACAAACAGTTTTAGAGGTTGAAAAAATAATGTCAACCCACTCATTTTACAGAGCTGCAGAGTAATGATTCCAACAACAATCAAAGATAACACAGAAAGGACAAACCATGGGGGTTCACTTCAAGTTCCACAATGCTATAAACTTATCCTGTCCATCTTATTGTACAAGACATACTTCAAAGTCCTTTAAGCACCATGCTGTCTCTCAAAATAATGGAGAAATCCCACTTTCAGCAATGGTAGAATAGGTTGCTTCATACTAATTCTCCTGTTGAAAACAGAAAAGTTGGACCAAATTATCTGAAAACATTTTTCGAAGTGGTTAGGGAGCTAGCAAGGTTTGGACAGTTTGCTGGCCAAGCCCCCAGCGAGGGTGGGAGCCCAAGGTGGGGAGTGTGCAATGTGCTCCTGCTTTACCTTTCTAAGAGATACTGATTCCGCAGCTGAGCTGGGTTTGGGTGGAATCATGTAATCACAGAAGTCAGTAAATTAAGAGCTTAATGGATAGATTTAGGAACAGATCAAAAATAACTGAACAGAAAATTAGCAAACAGAAAACTAATTCTCAGAAAACTTTTCCAGACTGAAGCACTTGGAAACGAAAGAATGGAAAGTACAGAAGTGAAAGAGAATATGGCAGAGTCTAGCACATGTGAAAGTGGAATTCTAGAAGGAGAGAAAAGGGAAGTATGTTTTGTTGTTATTATTGTTATTGTTTTTTTTTTTTTGAGACAGGATCTTGCTGTCCTTGAACTCCCTATGCTGACCTCGAACTCACTATGCAGCCCAGGCTGGCCTCAAACTCACAGAGATCCTCCTGCCTCAGCCTCCTGAGTGCTGGGATTACAGGCATGCAACACCATGCCCGGCTAGGAGACGTTTAAGGAGAAAACGGGTGAGGATTTTCTAAACCGAATGAAAGACAGAAAGTCAAAGATTCAAGAAGTTCACAAACAGGAGGATTTCTCCTAGGCACATCATAGTCACTCTTCTGAAAACCAAAGACAAAGTGAAATTTTAAAAGCAGTCAGACCAAAAAAAGACCTAACCTTTTCAAAGGAGAAACCATGAGATCGATATCGG
This sequence comes from Hystrix cristata, assembly GCA_004026905.1. Lineage (NCBI taxonomy): Eukaryota > Metazoa > Chordata > Mammalia > Rodentia > Hystricidae > Hystrix > Hystrix cristata. The sequence continues at coordinate 8,237 of PVJO010007994.1, read as the reverse complement.
TTTATCAAAGAAATAACAGAAGCCAGGAGCAAACACAATGACATGTTTAAAAGGAAACAAAATAACCGTCAACCTGGGATTCTTTATTCTTTAAGTTATCCTTCAAAAATTAAGAAACAGAGAGCGTGTAATGGGAACGGTAACTATTACTATATGAAATAACCTAAAAGAACATTGTACTTTAAAAAAAATCCATGTTTTATGGGATATATATTTCTATATATCTATATATGGCATATCTGACAACAAATACCACAAGTAGTAGGAAGAAGTGAAATTAAAGTCATTTTAAGTTCTCTGTACAATGCCATACTAATTTATTAAACTCTATAAATTCAACGATGTATGTTACGATCTCTAAACAATTCTGAATACACTTTTTTAAAATTGCACATGGAATATTTATCAAAATCAACCATATATTAGGCCATGAATCAAGACTCAATAAATTTTCAAATTTCAGTGAAATCATGCAGAGCAGATTAAGCATAATAGAATTAAGCTAGAAATGAATAACAAAAGGCCCACCAGAATACCGCTGTATGTTTGGAAATTAAGGGACACATTTCTAAATAACCAGTGGGTCCAAACAAGAAAGTTAGGTGCGGTGGCACATGTCTGTAATCCCAGCATTCTGGATCACAAATTCGAGGCCAGCCTGGACTCCAGAGCAAGATTCTGTCTCAAAAAGCCAAAGAGGAGGAGGAAAGATTCATACTTGGAACTGAAGGAAAGAAATTGAAAGGAAGAGACAAACAGTCATTATATATTTCTAGTTATAAAATCCAAGAAAGTCAAGCTGGAGACAATGAGAAATTATAAACACTCAAAGAAATGGCTGATTACCACAAAAGAATCAATAGCTTTTCATACACTCAAAAAAGCTAATTAGGAAATTGTGTGGTTAAAATATTTCACATCACAATAGCAAGCAATACTATAAATACCTGGGAGGAAACCTGTGCCAGACTGAAGGAAGAAATGTTTTACTTTACTAATGGATGGAAAGGCACGAGTAAGTAGGGAAACAGACTTGGAATGGGGGCGGAATGCAGCATAGAATGAAGAGTATTGACTCTGGCTCTGGAGTTCTAATTCTGGCTCTGTCATTTCTCACTAGTGTGACCTTTGTAAGCCATTTAATGTTCTGTTGCTTCAGTTTCCTTTTTCTGTAAAGTGGCATAAGCCACCTATAGTCTCTCACCTCGCAGTTAGGGCTAAACAAGGAGTCATGGGCTGCTGTGGCCTGCACCCTCTCTCCTACTACCCTGCAACACAAGATACCATTTGCTTATGCATTGCTTGCCTGCCTCTGCTAAAATAGGCTCTTAGAAAGAATCTGTTTCTTCAACTTTTTTTAGGTAAGTGCCTATTTTGGGAAGATATGTATCCCAAACACTTAGAAAGTTACTCGGCACATGGCAAGGCATGTGGAATAGTACCTGGCACACAGGAAGCACTATTGTTATAGTAAAGATGCCAGTTCTCTGGAAACCATAAATATAATACAATCCCAATCAAATCCTAGTGAGATGCATTATAGAACTTAGGAAGCTGGACCTAAATTTTATTAGAAAGAGAGAGGCTCAGGACAGATCTAATGCATGGCATTTGGGATGTGTCTGCCATCAGAAGGTGGCAGGAACAGGATGGTGACAGACTGGCAGGTGAGAAGGTAGATAAGGGGCACGGTGTGGCTCAGATTGACTGGGGCCTGGCATGGGTAAAGAGAGGCCGGCAGAGGTCCCGGCTTCCAGCAGGCGGGTTTGTAAAGCACAGTTCCTCACAGTCCCCGTCTTAAAGACATTGTGTGGGGGGAAGAGGTGCTGGCACCTTCCCACCCTCAACCCTGGACAGTTTGGGCACTGCAGGACGATGGAGGAGAGAGCGCTTTATGAAGAGAGAGGACTTGGCTTCAGAAGTTTGCTCCTGTTGGCCCGTTCAGTGTTGCCAATGTCTCTCTTCTGGGTCCAGGTAGTAAGTGGCAAGCCTTGCTGTACATTGGAACCATCTTTAACAAACACTGCCCACTGGCTCCCACTGTTACAGCAAAGTGTTACAGCTCTTCGAGAAACCAAGTATTACTCAGAGAGTTGGAGAACTCAGTTTTATTTAGGTTCACGGCCTGGGGGAGTTCACACTGGCTGGTGGTCTTGGGGTTTATGTAGGGGAGTTAGGTTTCAGTTTCTTCTTTAAGTTTCCCATGGTAAGACTTAGAACACAGATACAGTTTGAACATTTGTTACATCTTTATGATACACCACACAAGGAACAAAGTGTAGTGGGGTGATGTAACATCTATCACATCCTGATGCTATTTGACTCTTATTAGTGGGCCGTGAAGGGAGGGTCAGTAATCCTGGTGCAGCTGCAGGCTCTCTAAGGAGGGGAGGTGTCACGGGCCAGTTATCAATCAGGGCAGCTGCAAACTCTTAGAACAGGACTAACGAATGAGCGGGGGCTACAAAGCAGGCTGACAGAAGCAGAGCAAAGCACAAGTTATTTAGCCAAAATTTTGGTTTTCCTCCTCACTACCCTCAGAGACTCTGTTATGATTGACATGGGTATCACTGGACATGACGACTAGGAAACCCTCTTGGGTTATTGAACTGTTTAGTCCAATTTGAGACCCATAGGTTAAGGCCTAATGGTCAAATGTTAACAAAAACCATCACATCATGATTACATATAACTGTTACTGTGATATGGTGCATATTTCTATTGTCAATAGAGATTCCCACTAGCTCCCCTGCTGGCGCAGGCCGCCCAGAGGCAGCACTGCAGGGCTCACTGCTACCTTGCCTAGAGAGCCTCCTAACCCGGAGGCTTTCCCACCTCCGAGAGGTCGCTGCCTTTCTTGTGAAAGGGTGCCTTATTTGGCAGCTGTCTGACTCTGAGGTGATGCGTCCCCCATTAGCACTTTCACAAGATGCTTTCGCACACATCTGAGGCTTTCTGGGTTGAAAAAATCAACACAAGCAATTGCAAAGATGGATTTCCTGGGATTTAAAAGGTACTTAAAGTGCTTACAATTAAGTCTCTCCACTGCCCCCTCACCCCCAACTAGTGAACTGGTTGGCCTCCTTTCAGTTCTGTGTAGGATGCAAACCGTTCAGGGGCTTAAAAGACCAGGACTGGAATTGGTGGGTCGCTGGGCAGGGTTGGGCCTCCCAGAGGCGGTGGCTGGAGAGGGCTCTGGAACACAGCCTGATCCAGAAGGGAGCCCCTTCTCCCGCCCCACCCCAGAATCAAGGGACCAGCGCTGTCCTTTGGCTTCCTGCCTTTCTCCACAGAGAGGCTGGAGAGCTGGCAGAGAAGCTACAACCATCTGTGTAAACTCACTCGTTACCAAGTAAAATTTGCAGCATCCGGTGTAAATTTCCCTGGGTTCAAAGCTGCAGCAGATAAAGATACAATTAGGTTGGGAACTTGCCTGCTGGTGGGTGGGGAGGGGAGTGTGTGGGCCAGGGGCTTGCAGAGGCCAAGGCAAAGGAGCCCAGTGTGCAACCAGGACCGGGGGTGGGAGCCGTTGGCCTGCTGGCCTCACCAGTGTTCAGCTGAAATTGCTACTACTGTCACTAGAGATTGACAATTTGAAGAGTTGAGAGTGCCTCGTGGGCTGATTGAATTTATTTATAAGACACACATTTTCAAACTCGAGTAGAGGCAGCTTATCAAAAAGACAGGATGCACAAAGCATTTTGTTTAGTTTAGCAAATGTTGAAGTAAATAACATTTGTTACTTCAGGATCTCCTCATCAAACCCTCAAGAGAACAATAATACTGGAGCTCCCCCAGAGTGGGCCGCACTAGCCCAGTTATGAACCTGTTGCGAGAGATGGCTGAGCCTGAGAGATTTGCTGCCATTGTAGTCTCCTCTCCCTGCATCATTTCCCCTTCAGCTGAAGGGAAGAAGAGTGAAATGTGCAGCAGAGGAGAAAGGGCAATCGTTGGTCTGTAGCTGGAGGCTTTTATCACCCCAGCGAGGCCCAGGTTTGCCAGGAAAGAGGTCTGTCTTTAAAGGCTTTGGTGCAGAGGTTAATAGGAGGGCTGAAACAAGAGCTTTATTAAGGGCACTTTCATCAAAAGATAGATAAGTCAGAGGAAGTGAGAAAAAAAGGAAGGCAGATGGAAGAGGATATGAATAACTTTCAAGGAGGAATTTTGTTTGATTTTTAAAAAAGCTTACAGGTGAAATAAATAGTAAAGTCATAATGGCTAATATTTGCCTAGTTCTAACTATGTACCAGGCACTTTTATAAATATTTTAATGTGTTAACTCATCCTAACAATACGTTTTTGAGGTAGGCTTCATGTTATTATCTTAGTTACTTTTCTCTCATTGCTGAGACAAAATACTCGACACCCAAAGTTAAGGGATGAGAGGTTTATTTGTCTCACAGTTCACAGAGGTTTCAGTCCACAGTCTACTGGATCCGAGGCAGGGTGGCATGGCAGACAGGCAGAAGGCAGCAAGGTAAGCAAGGGGTGCAAGCAAGGGGCCTAACCAGCTTCTTCCTGTGCCTTATATCTTATCCAGGCTGCCAGGATTAGGGCAGTGCCAAAACAATCAGTGGATTGATTTAGTAATCACACGCCCTTAATCCCAGCATCGCACGCTCTAGATCCAGCTATCTCTTACCACGTGAAGCTTTGGGGGGACATCTAGACACAAACCATAAGAATTATATATTCTGATCACCAAACATTTCTAACCAGGCCTAGTCAGGAACACTAATGGCTGTAGAATTAAATGCCCCCTGGGCAACAACCAACTCTCAGCTCCCACGACCTTCCCAAACCCACAGTGTTTCAGCTCCTCCGGTCCTGAACACTCCCCAAGGCCCACAGCTTCAAGATAAGGAGGAACAAAGGAATACCTCACCCTGCAGAAAATCTCTGGGCCAGTCAATATCCACTCCCCTTTCCTCCATAATCCATATATAAACCTTAAGCCCCTTTGTTCTGAGTGCTTCTCCTTTTTTCCTGAGAAGTCTCCCCTCTAACTGGGTTTACTCCATAAGTAAAGCCTGCTCCTTGCTGTTCTGAGGTCATGTCCCATTCTTTCTCCGACTCACATTATTAACACTTAGCACCTCCATTTATAGTTGAAAAGAAGGCAAAGAAAAATGAAATACAGTACTACCTCGGTTCATGAAGGCTTCTGTTTGCAAACGATTCAATTTGCAAACAGAAGCATCTGGCAAAATTTCGCTTCTGTTTGCGAACCCTGAATCTGGTGATGAACACGACTTCAGCCATCTTCCCCAAAATCATGGAACGGATTAAATTCGTGAACTGAGGTACCGCTGTAATTTGCTTGAGGTCTAATATGAGTAGGCAATAGAACCAAAATTTGATTCCAGGAGTTCTTGTTCCAGATCCCGTTCTCTTAATCCATGATTTTCAACATGTAGTCCCTGGACCAGCAGCATCAGCACGTACTTGGAATTTGGGAGAAATGCAGAGGAGTCCCACCCCAGACCTGCTGAATGGGACACTGTGATTCAGATGAGCAATCTGATCTAAATAATCTTGTTTTTCTTATCCTGCTGGCTGAGGTTATATTAATTTTCTACTGCTACTCTAATAAAGCACCACGCATTTAGTGGCTGAAAACAATATAATTCTACCGTCTTACAGATCTAGATGTAAGAAATTTGCTATGGTTCTCACCAGGCTAAAGTCAAGTAGTGGGCAGGAGTATGTTCTTTTCTGCAGGCTCTAGGGGAGAATTTAATTCCAAGCTTCTTCAGGCGTTGGCAGAGTTTGGTGCCTTGGGCTATAGGACCAAGGTCCTCCTTTCATTTCTGGCTGTTTTCCAGAGACTGTCCTTAACTTAGCCTCTTACAGCTCAAATATTCCTCTTGTCTAACTGAGGCTTTTTATTCTTTGACTATCATTTCCTCCTATTACTTCCTCCAGCCACAGATGACCACTCTTCTACTCTCTCCTTCCATGAGTTTGATTGTTTTGAATTCCACGTATAGGTGAGAGCATGCAATGCTTGTCTTTCTGTGCCTGGCATATTTCCCTTAGCATGCTGTCCTCCAGTTCCATCCACATTGTCACTTGTGGCAGTATTTCTTTCTTTTTAGGGTTGAATAGATGATGTTTAACCCCAAGGTACTTCTTTGGTTAATGAGGTAGGAGATTGTTTCCCAGCAGGAGGACCCTTTGTATTTGGCTTTGAACAAATGCACTTTAATGAGAAGAGCTTCATATAGGCAAGACTACTGTGCTAGGAGATAGAAGACCAGGCTTAGTTGACACTAGCTCTGGAATTCACAAATAAGCTCCATATTTAAGACATATGACCTACAAGTGGATAAAAATCCAACATGGAAATTTTCCTAGAAAGTTGTTAGAGAAGGTCAGAGGAGGGAGAAAGAAATTACCACTGCTGGGATCAAGGGAATTTTCATGGAGGTGGCACCTGAGATGAAATGGCGATTCTTGGATTCTGGACATTTGGAGATGGACAAGTAAGTAGAGAGAACAATGTGAGGAAATTCAGATTCCACAATGCATGGAGCATTATAGATGTGAGTTGTACTGTACTGAAATCCGAACATGAGATGAAGCTAAAAAGATGTTTGGAATGATTGTGGAAGGAACAATTTTCCCCTTAAAACTTGAACTCACACGATCATATTTTCCCCCTTCCCTTGGCATCTCTTTGCTTTTTAAATCATGTTATTTTCAAAACTATCTTGGCTAACTACAAAGACAAGCCATGAAAAGATGTTTAACCTCATCAGCCATTAGGGAAATGCAAATTAAAACCATAGTGCACTATCACTACACACCTATCAGTATGAGTGAAATAAAAAATAAGGACGACATCAAATGATGGTGAGGATACAGAGAAATGGATGACTCCTACATTGTTGGGTGGGATGTAAAATGGCAATCTACTCTAGAAAACATTTTGGCAGTTTCTTACAAAAATAACTGTGCAACCACAACACGACTCAGCAATTGCAACTCTGGGCATTTATCCCAGATCAATGAAAACTTATGTTCTAAGAAAAAATATGTACAGGAACATTTATAGCCCCAAATTGGGGGATAAACCTCATATGTCCTTCAGCGGGTAAATGGTTAAGCAATCTGTAGTATATTCATGCCACAATTAAAAAGGAATACTCTGTTGATATGTGCAACGACTTGGGTGGATCTCAAGGGCTTTATGCTGAGTGAGAAAGCCTATTGCAAGTGGTTACATAATGGATGAGTCAAGGTGTATAACATTTTTGAAAGGAGAAATTCTGAGAGACGAGACCATATTCATGGTTACCAGAGGTTAGAAAGGGGGAAGAAATCTGGGAGGGAACTGAGTGAGGTTATAAAAGAACAATGTGAGGATCCTTGTGATGACGAAGTTCTAATTCAATATCTTGGCGCAATATTATATATGGTGGTGTGATAGTCTGTACATGTACCCCCCACACTTCCCATAAATAAGAACAGATAAAATTGGGGTGATCTAAATTAGATGGGTGGATTGCATCAATGTCAGTATCCTAGTTGTGACACTGTGCTATGGTTTCGCAGAATGTTACCATTTAGGGAAACTGGGTAAAGCGTACCCAGGAACTCTAGTATTTTTTAGACTGCAAGGGAACCTACGATTATCTCAATGAAAATGTCAATTAAAAATGCTTAGAGATCAAGGTTCTCAGAGCCAATTTTCTGAACTATGATAACTAATATCAAGCCTTACAAGGTTGGCCTACCTTCAGAGTTTCTTGGCCTTGCCCTCACCTCCTAATTTGTCCTAATGTGATCAGTCAGCATGTTTTCTACCTTTCAGAAACTGCTATGTTCTCTTCTTCAACATGTACAAAATGTCCATGTCCTGACATTACCACCTACCTAGGACTCACTCATTCAACTTTGCTTTCTGATTTGAGGGGCCTACTTCATTCATAGCTGAATGGCAGTACCTTCCTGGTGAAATCTGACCCCTAGGTGGGACAACAGGGGAGGAGTACATCTTAGATGGATCTTCCTTCAAGAATTTGCTGTTCTTGATAATTATCAAGAAGATTATACACCACGACCAAGTAGGATTCATTCCAGGGATGCAAGGATGGTTCAACATACGCAAATCAATATATGTAACACACCACATCAACAAAGTCAAAGACAAAAATCACATGATCATCTCAATAGATGCAGAAAAAGCATTTGACAAAATCCAACACCCGTTCATGATAAAAACACTACAGAAA